>JAOTRH010106507.1:0-15591 GCA_034768845.1 Heliamphora exappendiculata | reverse complement strand
GTTTCAGAAATTTTGAAGGTTTTTGATGACTGGGTTCAAATACCGAGCTTGGATCACCTCCCGAGAATCGTACTGAGACACTATTCTACCTGTTTTCATCATCGGATTCGCCTAAGATTGGCAGGGTCAAATTGGGGTGTCAACACCGTGAATCGAGGAGATTAATAAGCTAAAGAAGTAGCTGTCAAAGCAATTTGCCATGAAAGATTTGGGAGCTGCCAAGCAAATTCTTGGGATGATGATAGTCATAAACAGAGCCACAGGGACCGTGTGACAATCTTAGGCAGAGTATATGAAGAAGATACTGAGCAGGTTCAACATGAATGGTGCAAAACCTGTCGTACGCCTTTAGCTAGCCATTTTAGGCTAACAAAAGATCCGTCTTTGAAGACAGAACAAGAGCAGGAGCACATGAGTAAGGTCCCATATGCATCGGCTATTGGTAACCTGATGTATGCTATGGTCTGTACTAGACCAGATATCACACATGCAGTGGGAGTAGTCAGCAGATACAGGGAAGCAGCATTGAGATACTATCAAATGGATTCTAAGATATCTGAAGGGGACTACAGATATGTCCTTGTGTTTCACGAGTACAAGACTGAAGCTGCAGGGCTATGTGGATGCTGACTTAGCCTGTGATATTGACAGTAGGAAGAGCACCACTGGATTTGTCTACACTTTGAGTGGCACAGCAATGAGTTGGGCTTCAAAATTGCAAAAAATTGTGGCGCTTTCTACTACAGCGGCAGAATATGTTGTAGTGACAGAGGCTGAAAAGGAGATGGTGTGGTTGTAGGGTCTGATGGCTGAGTTGGGCAAGCAAATTGACAAGGGTACACTTTTTAGTGATAGTCAGAGTGCTATTTTTCTCGCAAAAAATTCGATATTCCACTACAAGACAAAGCACATACACCTGCGGTATCACTTTATTCGCTCTCTACCAAACAACGTCCAATTGCATCTTGAGAAGATTAGCAAGGCGAAGAATTCAGCTGGCATGTTGACGAACGGTGTCAACACTGATAAATTGAAGTTGTGCTCGACTTCAGTTGGTCTTTAGGGTTAGAAGACAAAAGATGGATCACATAGGACTATTTGAGTTTGATGGTTGATTCAAGGAAGTTGGTGTTGTATTGGGATTTTTTTAGGGCTTTGAGTGGTTTTACTTCGAGTGGAAGAATTGTTGAGCGATGAAGAAAAACTACAGTTCTGGGTTGACAGCTCCAGCGGTCATGGGTCCGCTTGAGCGGGCTAGTACGGTGGTAGTCTCGGGCCAGGAACAGCTCGAGCAATCAATAGTCCGCTCAAGCGAGGTTGTATACAGGAAGTCTCGGGCTAGTGCCCGCTCGAGCAGTTAGGGGTCCGCTCAAGCAGACCCATCGCAAAATAGTTTTTTAGTGCGGGGGTTAGGGTTGTATTTTAACTATGGGGGCTTGTTCTTTATGTAAGTACTGTACGTTTTAGCCTTGAGAGAATGAGAGAAGGCCGAAAGAACATCATTCTCTTGTAATCCTTCAATCAATATAGTGAAGTGTGGTCTTGTAGACGTATGCATGCCTTGCCGAACTACGTAAATCTTGCGTGTGATCGTGTGATTGCTTGTTGTCTTTCTTCTTCGCCATCATTCCGTGATTTGTGCATTCGTGATTGATCTTGGATGAGATTAGTAATTGCATTCCAATCCCCAACAGAGTGTACTCGTAATTGCGAATGTGTCAAAAATAGCCCATTTGATAATAATATTAATTCTAGGTGTCATGACATTGCTTTATTTTTCAAAAACATTAATATATATTTTTAGGAATCTACTCTATTTTTTTCATGCACTCTATCTTTATGCAGTAAAATCTACAAATTATATACAACATTATGAGATAATAAAACAATCGGTTATTACAAACATAAATGTATAGCATTAAACTAATGAAATGTTGTTTAAAAGTAATAACAGAAAACAATATGTTTTAATAACACAAACTGTTTTATTAAGCATAAAACAGAAACTAAAGCAGATACAAAAAAATTTAAAATCGTATGAACAGAAATTAAATCACTGTAGAAAAAATGAGAGCGAAGAAAATGCAAAAACTAGGAACCGAACTGAAACTGAAATACTAAATTTAAAGAACTTGTTATAGTTGGGTAATAGAGAAAAGGTTGATCGGGACTCGTGTTTGACACGATCTCCTTAAAATGAAATTGCCATTACTACGATGCTTCGAATTAATAGCAAACATCTCTTAAGATACAACGATCAGCGAGCAACAGAAGCAGCACAACAATATGTAACTCAAGCTAATCGAAACTGAGTTCAAACTCCTCTTAGAACTTGGAGAATGCAGAGTATACAGGAGCACAGAGGAGGGAGGCAGATCGGGAATTCAATATATCATCTGGGCAGAGAAGCAGCCTTTAAATAGGTTTAGAAGGCTGCAGTTCGAACTGGACGAACAAGCACGAACCCAGTCCGGTCTAGCGGTTAGACTGCCCAACAGACGTGACTCGTTCAACAGATGCAACCCGAAGATGAATCCAACGGTCAGAAACAATAACGGTAACTTTAATTCGAATTTCAAATAATTAAAATTTTTTGAATTCAAAAATTTAAATAAATAAAATCGAGCCCGACTTAGCCGGTCGAGCGAGCAGGTGGCGACAGAGCGCTATAGCACGTGTGTGGTTGGGTTGGACCCGAACCCATATTTGGGTAGGTCTTCTCTCGTTTCTCCTGTCTCGTTTTGTACGAATTTTTTTTGTACGAGCCCTGCTCTCGCTTCTTCTGTCTCGTTTTGTACGAATTTTTTTTTTGTACCTATTAAGTAAGAGGTAAGGAGCGGTATTTGTAATTTTTATCCCATTTTTTTCCGTTGTTCCCGATTAAATAAATTAAATATATAAACATGTATATAAATTTTATTTTTTAACAATATAATAGAACTAAAATACAAAAATATTATATTTATTTTTAATTTTTTACTTATATTTTTAATTTTTTAATTTTTAATTCTAGTCAATGATCAATATTATTATTTTAATATCTTATCATGCCATTATTATTAATATTAATCTCTTTTAAAATAAAATATATATTTTTTGTTACGTCCCGCCCCAACGACGTCCCATTACTTTTTTGATTATTTTTTTTTTTACTCTACTCCACTAATAAATAAGATAAAGGTAAAAGAACATATTCTCGCTACCGATCCTAATTTTGCAGGTTCGGAACTCTTGAAAGTACCATCATTATCTTTTTCATTTATATGTACTTATTTTTTGGGAAACGTCTTTGAATCTTTCAATCTGGATTTTCTCTAAATCTCTTCTTTCCTCATTAAATAAAGAAATTAAACATTGCCAATAATCCGTTGTCGTCCAGCGGTTAGGATATCTGGCTTTCACCCAGGAGACCCGGGTTCGATTCCCGGCAACGGAAACTCCTCTTTTTCCTATACCTTAAGTTATCAATCAGCCTTCTTGAAAGCAATGTTCTATTTGTTTTTTTAAAAAGGGGGAAATTAAAGGTAATACAAGAAAAAATAATAGAAAAAAACAAACAAATAGCCCTTATCCAAAACAATATTTATTATAAAATGGTAAGAACTGTTCTTTTTTCCCCTTCTTATTTGATTGGATTGGGAAAAATAAAAAAATGAATGAACATTTATTTTAGGTCTTGTTTGAAATATTTAAAAAAATGGTCTTTTAAGAGGTTGTTTTTTTTTAAGAGAAAAAAAAATTATTAAAGATAACTTGTTGAAATACTATCTAATTTTTTTATTTTTTTTATTTTTGGAATAAAACCAATATTTTTATAAAAAAAATTTTGAATTTTTGAGAGTAGAGTTCCTTTTTGTATTGCCAATGCTATAATCATTTTACTTAAAAAAATTAATGTTTAAAATGTTAAAAAAGAATTCTTTAAAAAAAGATTAAAAAAATAAATTACTTTTTTTAGAATGCCAAACAGTATAATTTAATTTTTTTTAATATAAAATCCATTTTCCTCATTCCAAACATGGGCTTTGACATGTTAGCATTCTGCATTCATCATTTGGTTAGTTACTTTTTGAGTTTTTGTTCTATTTTTTTATAGTAAAAATCTGTTTGAAAACGTAACTTTTAAATCACTTCTCCATTGGCTTTAAAAAATGTCTCATTTGACATATCAATAAGCTTTTTAGCATTTTATTTCAAATGACAACTTTGCCATTGAACATTAGGATTGACTTATACTATATTAAAACAATTTTGCACGTCCAGACTAACATTAAAATTCGTACACTAAAGTTTTTTAGGTTTTTTTTTTTTTGGGTCCAACCATAACTTCGTAACATTTTCTCATTTTAGCCAAAAAGCCAACACATGAATTTTAAAGCCACTTCCCAAACAAAGCCTTAACTAAAACCAGAAAACATCTTGTGACCTCAAAGTCTGTCTTGCATTCGAGAGACTCATCTTCTCACAATGCAAAGCAATGTCTTTGATGCCTCTACCCTAGAAAAAAGTTATGGTTCCGAACCCAGGCTATAAGAGATTCAGTTTTCCGGACATATTATTATAATTATTTGTGATCATTATATAGAACTCGCTGAATAGATCATTCACCCAGAAAAAAAAAATCAAATTAATTAGACATCCATATGTGTAATTAAATTACATTTGTCTACATATAAATGAATATTCACTATATTTTAAGAAAAACCCGTTAAACAGATGATATTCGATCATATAGCAAGAAATATCAGACCAACTTCATTTTTCATATTAGTTAAAAATTCAACCGTTAAACAAATGATATTCGGTCATATAGCTAGAAATATCGGACCAACTTCATTTTTCATATTAGTTAAAAATTCAGCAAACTCTATATAACCAACTGATTCGATCATAAAAATGTCAAAAAACCAATCCCAGTTCTATGCTTCAGCTGTACAATGATAACCAAAATCTAAACTTACAGAGCCCCTACCAGATTAGTGTTGGCAGGAATTCCACCTCTGTCACAGACTAGCCTCCGAAAATTTTCCCATGCCCTGAGGGGGCCAACCCCTTGATCACTAGTTAGATTTTCTTTTGCTCTGCTGTGCTTATAAACAAGCCTCTAGCTGCAAATCCCATTAGCTCGGTTGGATCCATACAGCCCCGAATCCTTGACACTATCCCACCTTCATAAGAAAAGCCCATTCTGAAATATCGGTCATGGGACACGAGCTCTTTTGGATGGATAAGATCTATCTTGGGTTCGGCAGTGAAGGGATCATCCTGAGGAGTTACATAACTTCCCATACCAAGTGATTCCCAATCAATCTGCTGCAAAATCACCGCTGCTCGCTGTGTGTTACTCAAAGGACTGGTTTGTGGTTGTAGATATTGTTGCTCGATAGCCAGTCTCTCTACTTGGACCTTCAATTCCTGTAATCGATCGCCAATCCTCGAAGATACAGCATCGTATAGGTTTCCTCTTGCTTCATTGTGGTTTCCTTCCATGAGCAAGTCATTCAAATAGATGGGATCACCAATGAGAACAGTGACCTACAGATTCAAAAGTATGGAAGACTTATTAAGCAATAAGCACAGTAGCTGATTGAAGTGACAGTAAATATATTTCATCAATAACACTGTCCTGCAACATGAATGTGATTAGTAAGAAGGGGGAACATTTGATGTTGCCCTGCGATATAGACCATGTGCAGAATGGCTCCTCGCATTTATTTATCATCACGCAACTTTCACGTAACTTTCTGTAGTTTGTTGACAAAACTGCACCTTTAACATCTGCACGTAAGTACGCACACACATAACACACATCCAGAGAGACATCTCTCTCTCTCTCTCTCTCTCTCTCTCTCTCTCTGTATGTGTGCGTGTACACCCCAATAAAAAAACCACCCCACCCACCGTCGAAGCTGGATTTTAGCCTTTTTGGCTTGACTACATCGGAGACGGAAACGACCAAGGAATGGCGATGAACCGCAGCAGCTGAAGTAGTTTTGCGACAAAGATGGACAAAACAGGTGGATCTCATAGTGAGGTGGGTTTAAAGTTTCGAAGAAGTTGGAAAAAGTATAAAGATTTCCTAGAAGTGTTTGAAAGAACCCCTCTGCTTGTCAATGGGTTTCACAGATAAAGAAGAGAACCAGGGCCAGGGACTGGAGATAACAATTTGTGGAGTAAATCTGAGCTATCTGGCATTCCTCCAGGTCCTAGGTGTGTTCATCAAATCACTGTGTGCTTTTACATTGATGTGACATCCTCAATGTCTGCTGAGGATAGGACCACCAGGCAGTGGGGGTGGGGGGATGTGGGGGTGGAGGTAGAGGAGGGAGGGTGGCGGTGGAGAGACCACAAGAGAGAAATAGTAGAGAGATGAAGAAAAGAAAGAGTGGCATTCTTTTGATAATTTGAAGATTTTATGCGGAAGTTTTTGCCTTGAAAAAATGGATCACTCTCCATATAGGTAAGTGTGCTTTTGCCGTTAATTGGGATAAAAGATATAAGATAAAACGATGCATTTTAGTTCAGAAACTTAAGTTATGTGGTGATAGATAAATGTGGCGGGATCAATCCACGCATGCTCTAAACGAATTAGGACAACGGATGTTTATGCAAAAGTTCAGAAATGCTGAAGATGATTGACCCCAAAAATGTTCATCCACTTTTGAGCACCGCACCCAAAGGTGCTGACCCATTATGTTTCCAATCCAACTCAAGTGCGCATACAAAGACAATAAAAGAAAATAAAAGGGAAAAAAACAAACATATTTCTCACTCTCTAAATTATAGAAACAAGAGTTAGCTGGTGTAATCCTAACAGTCATATATCACAACACTACCTTCTAATGTAGCCATAACGATATATAAACAAACCACATATGGATAGAGCTGATTTAAGTATCTGAAGATGATGAGTTGTTCGGCAAAAGGAAAACACAGTAGAAAAGGGGGGAAATTAAGAGAGGAATCTTCTCTCTGCAATAGGAGAAATTCAAACACATACTGTCTTGCCAATCCGAGGGACCTTGGCTCCAATAGGCATGATATCTTGCATCCCAATATGCACAAATGGGACAACCAAGGGGATATTGTCCGCATCCAAGACCAACCTGTTGAGAGTTGAAGCATATAAGCAAATGGACCACTTTTTGAACCCAACTGAAAATATGACGGGAAAACACGCACACACAAAACCAAGGAGAGATGCAATTCAATGTCAACTGTATTTCGTTCCATTAAAAATAAAAAACATAAAAAAGCGTGAGAAGTCAGACACGGAAGTTGACCACACCTCGTAGTTTAAAAGGAAGGCATAATGTTTTCCCTAAATCCCTGAGTGAGGTTGCTTTCTTGGGGTACCAGCAACAGAAACTCTCTTTCCGAGGGCAAAGTATCTGTTCCTCATGTTCTCCATATTGCTCCGCATCTTGAACATCAATAACTCCAATCCAAAGAGCATCTCAAGCATAATAATGAAATTGATATATCAAATTACCAAATGGCATCTTGACATATGGTAAATTTTATAGACGAGGGATAAAGGGAATGCCACCTGTATACAAAAAAAGCCAACCACAAAAGACCCTATACACTTCCGTGCTTTATTATCAGAATCCTACAATTCACGATACGTTCCGTATGATTCAGTTCGATACATCTAGCAATCATTTCGTATTGGTAGAGTGAATCGGAAAAAGCAAGAATAGAATTATTCACGATACGTATCACATGATTCGATACAATTTGGTTCGATATACCAAAGAATCAATTCGACACCAAGCAAGTCTCGATTCTTATTTCTTCTAATTCATAATTTTTCATTTTAGCCACTTGTCCTACATTACTTTTTTAAGCCACCCAACCTTGTTTCTATATTCTAGAGGCCGCTCTAACTATTACTAATTTGGATTGGATGGCACTATAAATTCTAACATGGTATGATTGATATCAAAGTTGTCTTAAGTGATATGGTGAGCCAAATTTTTGCCCAGGGTCTATTTTATTTACTTCGTTCGTCTTTCTATTATCTTCACATGCAACTAGGCCAGACATGCGGAGGAGTTTTAGAAACATATCCCACATCACTTTTCTAAGCTATTCAAGGTTGATTCATATAATTTAGAAACCTTTCTACACATTGCCAATTGGTTTTGGGTTGGATGATTCCAAATCCAAAAATGTATTTAAGAATTGAGAATACAACAAATAACATCAAAACGGAGTAAACGGACAGAGGACATGCATAAAATGACTGACAACCCTAACAGCATATGTGATATCAAAACGAATAACGGTAAGATAAATTAACTTTCTAACAAGTCGACGATACTAACAAACATCCAAAAAGGGATCACACTGTTCAACATCAAGCTTAACAGTGGCCTCCATCGGGGTGTCAAGAAGTCGTGTCTCGAGGAGACCAGTCTTAGAAAGAAGATTAAGAACATATTTTCATTGAGAAAGATAGATACCCTGAGAGGAGCGAGCAACTTTAATACAAAGAAAATAACAAAGAGTACCCAAATCTTTAATATGAAAGTTTTGCCCTAAATGGCGTTTGAGATCGACAATACCAAGTCATCACCCGAAATGATGATATTGTCAACATACACAATCAATATAATAGTACCCATAGATGAGCGATGAAGAAAGACAAAGTGATCAGATGTGGAACGTTGAAAACCATAGGCAAGTATAATAGAACTTAAGTGATCAAACCAGGCACAAGGAGATTGCTTCAATCCGTAGAGGGCCTTACGAAGGCAATGCACAAGATGCTCACTACTAGGAACTACATAACCAGGTTGTTGCTCCATATACACTTCTGCCTGAAGGTCACCATGAAGAAATGCATTCTTAATATCAAGTTAATACAAGAGCCAAGAACAATTAACGACAATACCCAAGAGAATCCAAACAGAGTTAAGGCGAGTCACCAGAGAGAGAATCTCGAGATAATCAACCCCATATGTCTAAGTGTAGCCTTTGGCAACCAAACGTGCCTCAGGACATTCTACAAAACCATCCAGAAGATACTTCACTGTATAAACCCACCGGCAACCCACCACGTGCTTCGTAGGTGGAAGTGAAGTGAGTTCCCAAGTCTGGTTCTCATAAAGAGATCTCATTTCTTCATCTATAGCAAGTTTCCATCCAGACATCGACAAAGCCTGCTTATAAGTAGATGGAATAGAAATAAAAAACAAGCTAGTGGTGAAGGAATAAAGACAAGAGAACAAACGATCATATGACACAAAATTTGCAATAAGGTGTTGTGTTACGTGTACGTTCATCTCGACGCAAAGCAATAGGTAGGTCAATATTATCAGAAGACGAAGCCAATGAGTCAAGAACCTTTGTTAAAGAAGATGAAGTGGCCGAGCTATAAGAGACAGTATGCCTATTTCGAGATTGCTGATATACTTGCAAATGAGGGTTAAAAAAGGATGTAGAAGGTAAGGAGATCGGTAGAGGAAGAGTGGGAGAAGAGAAGGACTTCCCCTGATGACAATAGATGAGATTAGAAGAGAATTGTTTACCTGAAGGAGCAAAAAAAGGAACGGACCTAAAGAAGGTGACATTAGCACTCACAAAATAGCGACGAGACTCAGGATGATAACAATGATATCCTTTTTTAGTACGAGAGCACCCGAAAAGACACATTTACGAACTCGAGGTGATAACTTATCATGACTGGGATCAAGTACATGTACAAAGGCAGTACACCCAAAAAACCAAGTGAGAGAAAAGGTAGGAGAATTGTGATACAACATCGAAGGGAGATTTGTGATTAAGAACAACAGACATGTGATTAATGAGGTAACATGTAGCAAGAACAGAATCACTCAAAAAATGTTTGGGTACCTGGGCGGGAAATAATAAGGTACGAGTAACATCTAACCAATGACGGTGTTTACGTTTAGCAACGCCGTTTTGTTGGCATGTGTTTACACAACTGGCCTGTTGAATAATACCATGATCAACACAAAAAATATTAATAAAAAACTGCATATAATCTAAAGCATTATCAAAACAAAGAAACTTCATATGCTTTTCAAATTGAGTAAAAATTTCATTACAAAATGTGGAAAGAGAATAAGGTAATGTAGATCGTTGTTTCAACAAAAACAACCAGGTCATACGAGTGTAGTCATCAACAAAAATAACAAAATAATAGTACCAATTAGTAATCGGAATACGAGATGGACCCCAAATGCCTGTATGGACAACAACAAAGGACTTAGACTGACTACTAGTACTATTACGAGAAAAAGAACTACGGTGAAGTTTGCCTAACTTACAAACTTCATAATCAAAACACAGACTCATAACTCAAACCAGGAATGGCTAACTTAAGTTTATCCATAAACGGATGGCTTAAACGAAAGTGCTACTGAAAAGGAGAAACCGTTGCACTCAAGGTAAATGAAGTGTGAGAATCAAAACTAGGAGCAACATTAAAATAATAGAGCTCATTCTTCTCATGCCTCAAACCAATCTTCTTCTTGGTCTTGAGGTCCTAAGAGACACAAGTAGGAAGAAGGTTACTGAGTAATGTAAAGCTTTAATTAATTGACTGACAAAAAGTAAATTAAAGAGAAAATAAGGGACATATAGATCAAAGGGTAAGTGAAAGGAGACAAGTGAAGAACACCTTAACCGTGGACAGGTTGAGACGAACCATTTGCTAAGACAATATGATACTCAATAGAAGTCAAATTAGAGAAAAAAATGGATTACCAAACATATGAGAGTTGGCACCAGAGTCGAGAACCCAAGATGGAGGTGTAATGGCAGCACAGAGATATTACTTGACTTGGCTAACATGGCAATGGAAGATGAAGGCTGGACAATGCGCAATGTCTGAACAAACTCGTTAAATGTAATAGTAAATGCATCATTAGAACCAGAAGGAAGCACCTGGCTAGAGGGACCAAAAGACAATTGAGATGAGGTCGGAGAGGAGCAACTAGTGACCTGATAGGAATAATCTGGTTTACCATACTTGGCCTAACAATAAGGCTCGATATGATTAGTAACATTAAAAAAGTCACATTTTTTATCTCTACGGGAGCTACCACGACCACCACTGCGAGATACACCACGAGAGCCTCGACCCCCACGACCACCACAACTATGTCCCCAGAAATTACCACAGCCACCACTATTGGTAACTAATGCAAATGATTTAGAAACAGAAGGACCAGATGTAGCCGATGAGTGAGTGAATGACCCAAGGAAGAACGCAATAAACGAGAATAGACATTAACCGCAGTAGACAAGGTCTCGCTAGTAAGGATCTAATCTTTAAAACCACGAAGATCAGGATTCAACCTAGATAGTAAAGAGGCGATCATGAAGTCCTCACAATGCCGTTGTGATACCCTAACCCCTTTTAATTTTTGCAGTGTTTCGACGTGTCGTTTCTTGTTTTTATAATAACATATTTATGTGTTTTATAAATGTTCGAGCTTAGAAATGCATGTTGGGTTAGATGTCGAGACTGTTAGGCGTTTTGGTTAAAAAAAAAAGAAGATATTTTCGGTGAACCCTATAAATATCAGCCATTGGCTAGATATTTATAGATTTTGAAACTTGTTAGCTAAGATTCCATATCTCAAACAAAAAGCGCCACCTTCTCTCTAGATTTGCTTTGGGTTCGGGCTTGGTTTTTAGCGATCGTATAGCGGATCCTTAGTATCCTCGCTGAGAGCTTCGCGTTCATCCGGACAGAGTCTCGTTTCGACGAAATTCGTTTTTCACGAAATTCGAAGCGTCGAGTTTTTAACTCAACGAGGCAGGATCCTAGACTCTCATGTCTTAAAAGGGTGCTACGTGAAATTGTACGTGTTTTTACCATTTAAAAATGCATGAAAAGTCATTTTATGTTCGTAAAAGTGGGTTTTTGTTCTTGAAACGGGTTTGGTTGGACAAAATGATTTTTAAAGTGTTTTTTACGATTTTTCTTCGAGGTTGTTGGTTTTTATGGTTTATTACACGTTGGTGGACTCATGTATGTCCATGGTTTTCAAAAGGCGGGTTTGTTTGGTTGGATTTGGGGTTGAGAAGCTTTTTTCGTCGGCTAGGGTTTGCTTTTCTCCGACATTCAGTCGACTGAAGTAGGGAGTTCAGTTAACTGAATGGGCAATGAGGTGGTTCAGTCGACTGACCTGAGACACTGGAATTTTCTTGAGTTTTCAATAGCTTTTCAGTCAACTGAATGGTAGTGTTCAGTTGACTGAACTCCTGTAAGGGGTGTTTTGCTTTCTTTTTGGCTGGTCTTGATGAGGCCTTGGAGGTTTGTTTTTGTTTTGTTATCGTTCTTCGGAGATGACGTGGTTTTGTAAGATGTGGTGTTTGTATATGGTTTTGTGCATTAAAACTCTAGTTTTAAACATGCATAATGAGGGGTGAAAATGTGGTCTTACGGTGAAAACCCGTGAAATGCATAATGACGGGCGAAAATGTGGTCATACGGTAAAAACCCGTGAAATGCATAATGAGGGACAAAAATGTGGTCTTGAAGATGCATGTGTTGCGAGTGTTGTGCGGGTTGCGTGGGTTGCATGTGTTGCGTGCGTTTCTTTTCTCAAATTGTTTCAAGGCTCGTGTGAGTAGAAATTTGCATCTCTTTTCACATTTCGTTTTGATCATGTAAAACCTTTTTTTAAGGCTCGGGAGAGTCGTAACATTCATATTATTCTGTTAGCATGTTTAGCTTTTATTACATGGTCTAGTTTCTGTTGGATTTTGACTCACGGTGTTGAATTTGAAAAAGTTTTTCAAGTACATATGATCACGCAGGTTGATCTAGAGGAGCCGGTTGGGGCAGAAGATCTGTAGTCTTCTTTTTGTTCATTTTTGGATCTTGTAATGTTGTACATGTCTTTTTTTATGGTTTGGAAACCTTGTGTTGTAAACCTGAGGACGATATATTTAATGCATGTATAACTTTTTACTTTGTGAGTGAGACCCTGGGTTTGGGTTGTTAGAGCCGCTTTTGTTGTTGAACATCAGCAGTGAAGGGACAATGTTGTAGCAATTGATCCCACAAACTCTTAAGTTGACTATAGTACTCGGATAGAGGTTTTCCAGATTGCTTAAGTGAATATCTGCTCATATAGCTCATATGCCTGTAAAACATTACTCTGATTCAAAAAAGAATCAACAAGGGAGTCCCAAATTTGTTTGGAAGTATCACAAAATCCCATTATTGTAGCAATATGAGATTCCAAACTGTGCCATAACCATCCCATGACAATAGAATTGATAGTCTCCCATGTAAAGAAATTAGGATCACGGTTGGTTGGAAGAGTATACATGATATATGTTAATCGTTGCTTGCCTGTGAGAAAAACTTCAAATGCATGCGCCCAGGCTAAATAATTAATACCATTTAGCCGTTTAGAGGTCACAGATCTGAGCAAATCATTATCTTTAAAATTGAAAGGTTTGGCGTCAGCCATAACAAAGTACGCCGATACAACACAACAAGAACCAATAACCATATGTGATATAGATTGAAGCAATAGACCAAAGAAGAACAAACCGATAGTAACTAGGCACCAAAGAAGGATCTTGAAACAAGAACAATCCAAAACAAACCAAAGAAGAACAAAAAACTCAACAGCCGCAACAAAAGGGGGCCGAAACCCTAGAAGTCGACGAAACCAAGTGCAAACACGATTGAAACCAGCAATTCACTTCGAATAAGAAGAAATAAGGCCCAAATCAGGTTTATGAGCACCGAAAAAGGCATCTGAGGTGAAAATGAAGCACGTCACGACCAAAAATAGGTACGTCGGGGCCTACAGTTTTTTCCACTGCCACTATTGAAGCTCGAATCCTTGTCAACGGAGTTTGAATCAACCAATGGATGTCCAAGAAGCCTTGTATAGATGATTTCGGTATTCCTTAAAGAGATTTGAACCACCGAAAAACAAATCTAGAGCTTCAAATAACGAATCGCGATCCAGGGTTCGAAATTTTCGAAAATATTCAATAACTCGAAAAACTTATCAGATGGGTTCAAAAAATTTCACAGAAATGACCATTAATCTCAGATGGCGCAGACGAGTCGATCAGAGTAGACGACGTCGACTTCGATCCGTATGGATGATGACGGCATACCGACGTTGTCCGTACGAGGCTGACGTTAGCCCTTCTGGTTTAACCCAAATCAAGTCTTAGATATTCCAGGAGTGTTCTAGAGTGAGATCGGAAGACTCTGATATTAAGTTGAGTTGTAAAATAGCAATTTAGGGTTAAAAGAGAAGAGAAAAAAGAGACAAGAGCAGAGATGAATATTATTATGAGAACATAATGAGACTTAATTATAACCTCTAAACCACATCAATATTTATATAAGCGACATCACGATAATTACAAAACGGTTCTAACAGACATAAGTAATTATCTAACACTAATCATAACATAATTAATAATGCAATATAAGATCATTGATCATGATAAAATTCGAACCCACATCTCTTGCCGTAGATGCACGCTTCTTATCATTACACTATGTGCTCATCATCTAAAATAAGCTTTTTATTGATTTATGACTAAACTTTTAATATTTATAATATATCCTTTATGGTTTTAAAAATTGGCCGCTACCGTTACATAATGCCATTACGTAATGGTTTCGGTGGGTGCCGATACCCGTTACAGCCGCCATAGCGGTGCTACTGAAATTCACGGCCGTTACGTAATGGTTGAATCGGTAGCGTAACGGTGAAAACAGTTTGTAACGGGCCGTTATGGATGTTACTCTACGAAAAAATGGCTTTTTGGCATGTGAATGCTGCTGATGCCTATTTTTGCCATATCTTGGATCACTTTCACTATTTTTATCTCAAAACAACCGAGAAATGGGCGATCCAACTGGATTAAGCAAGAATTTAGTCAGATCTACTCCATTTCAGCGAGATTTTTGATTTTCGAAAGTTTCAATCTTTCGAGTTCTTCCGAATGTATTTCCAGGTTAAGGTTCTTACTTTCATCATCTTCTCTTCTTCCATTTGATGATTTTGATCCACAATTAGCTCAAATATTCTTCACTATGGCTATAATTTTACATTTTCGGCAACGGGTAGGTCTCGCTCATCTTGGTCGATCCTTACTCCTTCAGATTTGTTCACAAAGCCTTATATTCTTCAATTTCTTTAGTTTCGGCAACCACTATTGTTCTGAATCTTCTGATTTTGGCATTTGCTGGGCTCTTCTCGTTGGATCTGAAGGTATAATCTTCAGAATCTTTAGATCTTCTCCTTCTTCCATTTTCGGCTGAAACTTTAGTTAGTTTATGACTGGAATTTTATCTTTTTTAAATTATTTTTTTGAAAATTAAAAATAATATACAGATCTATCCATCTATTGCTTATTTTTTTTTGAATTAATGTTGTATTTTTTTATTATTTAAAAATATTTTTTAGTTAGTCACAATCTGGTAATGAAAAAGATTTGGATTTCTGGAGTCTGGACCATCTGGTGATTCTGGTTAGCTAGCTCTTGGCTCTGCTAAATTTTAATTTTTTATTATTATTTTTATCTTTACTCTTTGAAAATTAAAATTACAAACCTATTGCTTGG
>JAOTRH010106496.1:0-15591 GCA_034768845.1 Heliamphora exappendiculata | reverse complement strand
AAAGTAAATAATGTTATAACATTAATTTAACATAAAAAGAAAAAAAAGAGAATAAAATGCTAGAATTTAAATGGATGCAATATTGATGATTACAACCATTTTTATGTAAGTGTTTATTTTATAACAATAACGACATTATTTAGTCGTATTGTTAATTGATATTAGTACTAATTAATGAATTAATTAAACAAAAAGATAATGTGCTTACTGTAAAAGTGTAAACTACGAAATTAAAACAACCAAATTAAATGAAATTAAAACAACTAGATTAAAAAAAATTAAAGCAACTAAATTAAATGAAACAATGTAAATGATGACAAAATTAACTATACGAATAAAAAGAAATACATGAATTGAGATTAAATATAACCCAATTACCCCCAAAAGATAAAGAATAGGGTTAGAAAGACAAGGGATCCAAGCGAGGTACCTGGATTGCCGAGGAATTCTCAAGTCGGGAAATGTGCTACAATTGTCCAATTCTCGGGGGGTGATCCAAGTAATGTAGGCTTCAATGTAGGTATGGGAGATTAGGGACTTGGTATTTTGGCAGGGTTTCGGCGTCGGGGCTCGGGATCGCTCGGTATATCGACAGAGTCTCTCCCACTCAAAATTTCTTCTGAAAACGTACGCCGGGGTATGGTATTTATAGAATTCTTCAACTAATGAGGTATTGCCACGTTTTGGGATACGCCAGGCCAATTGGAGTTGGCGGCCGCTAGGTTGGAAAGGTTCTATTGGCGGCCGCTACAATGTTAGTTGACGGTCGCCATGTTAGCTAGGGTTTCTAAGAGATTCTGTTGACGGCCGCCACAATGAACATGGCGGTCGCCACTTCTAACAATGACTTAGGCAACAAGTTATCGATGGTTTGGTACAATTTTGTTGGTTTTGAAGGTTTTTGATGACTGGATTCAAATACCGAGTATGGATCACCTCCCGAGGATTGTACTAAGGCACTATTCCACCGGTTTTCATTATCGAATTCGCCTAAGATTAGGCGGGGTCAAATTGGGGTGTCTACACTCGCCTGCCGTTGGAATTCACCGACAGACTTTTACACATGAGAATCCTCTCAAGTATTGGATGAGTTGACGATCTTGATGACTTTAACGAATTTCTTTAACGCTTTAGAGTTGCATGGGTTCATCAAGTCTAAAAGTTCTCTCAATTTTTCTCGCAAAAAGTCTGCTCTCACATAATAGCCTAAAATCCTAATGAAACAAAGTTGTCCAAACACTCATATAACACAAACTGTTGCCAACCCTAGCTGAAAACATAAAACCTTCCTGAGATAAATGCTCGAGCAGTATTTAGACCGATCGAGCGATCATGCATGTGCAGCCAGCTAGCCAATTTTGATCGCATACTCCTCCTGCACATAGAAACTAACACTTTCTAAGAATAATATGCATTATATCATAGAAATATCAACATTGATATTATGTGATTGTCTCTGTCACAAATTTGTCAAACGAGTGTACAAAGGAACATTAGAAAAAATTCCTTACAATTTCTTCATTTTGTAATTCTGTGACAAACCTCAATCACAAAGACTCAATATTAACATCAACATGCAATATATCAAGTGTCTTAAAAACAACAGTACGCAAAAAAAAATTCCCATGAAAAACCTGTCTAACAAATTAGCATCCTATATCAACATCCAATGAAACATATCTAATGAAACATATCTAATGAAACATATCCAATGAAACTTGCCTAAACAATTCAATATCCAAATTCACATTCAACATCCAAGATTCAATATCCATCACGAGTGTACCCAGTAGCCAAAAAATATATACCCCAACCAAAAGCAAAATGAAACCTGGCCAACAAAAGTATTAACCAACCAACCAAAGAGCGTAAGCTAAACAAAAATGCATGCATCAAAGATCACTGAGAAGGAGGAAGTCAAGAACAAACAAAAGACATGTACTCTTGCTGTTCCTTCCAAACGTCATGTTGGTGCTGGATGAAATCTTAGATATCCACCAGTAACAAGCTAACTTCCTCATCCAGACGCTCAAACCGGCCAATAATCTCCTCCCCCGGAGGAAGGTCAACATCGGGGTCGAGGCCCAACTCCTCTGCAACACCAACACCAACACCTAAAGTACCTACTGCAGATGGGGGTTTAGGAATATGGGATGTATATACTCTGTTTAAGAGTAGTTTTGGAGATGGGCTTAAGTAGAAAAGTCAATTCATCAGGATGATCATTAGAATGATTTTTGGGAACCCAAAGAGAACGAAGAAACTAAGTGATTAGAAACCCAAAAGATAACCCCAAGGTAGATTTTCCACCCACAATACGCATAATGGCAAGAAATATCACAAGGCAAATATTGACCGGTTAACAATTCACAATAGCCCACATGAGAAAGCCTTGCGGTTGAGAAATCTCAGTAGTGTGGCCCTTAGGATCAATATTGGCACAGATAATGAGATTAAGGAGCCGATAATCAGAGGTCAAGTCACATTGGGGAATTAACGTTCCAGCAACCCAAGAACGAGGAGAGCCGCAAAGGGCAGAGGTAGTGGGGCCTAATCAAAAGCGTGCTCATGAAAATAGAAGGGACAAGAAAACACAAAATCACGAGGACGAGACTCGAAACCAAGCCAAGAGGCAATAAAGTTAGGAGCGAGTGTGAAATCAAAACCACGAACATAGCTAACTAAGGTCTCAATTTCTGGAGACTTCTTTATAAGAGAATTACAGAATTCTCGAACAAGAGAGAGGGAAGAGTTAAAGGTCAAAAGAGAATCCCATTTAAGGGTGAGAAATGAGGCAATAATAGGAATGTCCGGGAAGTCTCTAAGAACCACACTACGTTCCAATTTTATAGGGCGATTTGCAAAAGATTCAAGAACTTGTTTGAATGAGCCCTTAGATTTAAACCTACGAGAGAGCTCAGAGACATTCCCAAGAGCGGTGGATTTGGCTCTATACTTGGGAGGCATGATGTTAGGTTTAGGGAGCCAAACCAAGGGAGAAGCAAGATCACAACCAAAGCAAACCCAAGGAAAGAGAAAAAGAAAAACAAAACAATGGACACTCGACGGAGAGAAGATTAAGAAAGGGAAGAAGAAAACTAATCCTAAAACAAGAAAAGGACAAAAAAATCATTAAAAGGGATAGAGATAGATATAGAGATAGATATAGACTCCTCTCAAGTACTAGTTTTGATGGTGAAGATGATGAATTGACGATGCTCTTTGAACGTATTAAACCCACATGTAGTCATCAATTTTATCTTAAGAACACTCCCCCTCTCTCATACAGACGCAGACTCTCAAAGAAAAACAAAGTAAAACTCTCGCCTTACAGGTTACCTAAACTGAAACAATGTCTGTAACCCCCAAAAAGTTGCTAACCCTACATAACATATAATTAGGTCTCAAGATGTATCCCTCGAGTGGTCTTTAGACCAATCGAGTGGCCAGGCCTGTCATGCTTCAAAACTTTGCTGCAGAATGCCAGGACTTGGGAAGCGCTGAATTCATCCTTCTGATCTCAATTCTATACACATACACTTTCACAGAAGAACAAGCATCATATCAAGAAATTATTAATCAAGAAAAATAAAAACAATGATTGTGTCACAGACTTTCCAACAAGAGGAGGAAGAGACTTAGGCGAAAAAAATCATAGCAATCTCCCATTTGGCAATTCTGTGACAACCAGCAATTAATCCAAACAAAGATACCGAGAATTCCACAAGCCAACAAGGTATAGAAAAATATTAACAGAGCCATGCCAATTTTACCCAACAAAGTATCTCAATGTGCCAGCAAAAGAATATCTCAACAAGAATGTATCCAGCCAAAATGAGATATCAACATGTATGAACCAAAAAGAGGTATCAATTGACAACCATCCAAAACGAAATGAACCGTATTGTAACTCAATATGGAAACTGTATCAAACTGTATCTCAATATGGAACCCAAAACTACCAACTGAGCAAAAGAGATTGATGTTAACTATACCAATTATACCAAAAACAATACCAGTATATCTCCCCCTTTGGCACGGAATTGTCAAAGTGATGCAGTGAAATCACTGAGATGAAGGTAGACGAGCACAAACGAAGGCCATGAACTCCTGCTGCTCCTGCCAGACTGTCTACTCGTGCTGAATCAAACTCTGAATAACCGCCCGAAGCAGATTGACATCCTCGCATATCAGCCCAACCTTAGCCTCCAGCCGGGTCAATTGATCAAGAACCTCGAGCTCCGCAGGAAGATCTACATCGGGATCAATGCCCATCTCCTCTGGCTTAGCAGCCCCAGTCCCAAAAGTACCTACAGAAGTGGAAACTCGGGGAATATGGGAAGAGCTCTGTTTGAGTGTGGTTTTAGAGATGGGTTTGGGTAAAAACACGAGTTCATCAGGATGAGCCCTGGAATGATACTCAAGGACACGAAGAGATCTTAGGTACTAAGTGATGAAGAACCCAAAAGGGAGACTAAGGGAGACTAAGGGAGGACTTGCCTCCAATCACACGCACAATCGCTTAAAACATAACAAGACTAACATCAACCGATTTGCGATTGGCAATGGCCCACATCAGATAACCGTGAGGCTGGAAAATCTCTAATGTGTGGCCTTTAGGTGTCATGTTTTCACAGATGATGAGATTGAGAAAGTGATAGTCAGGGGTGAGATCCCTTTGAGGGATAAGAACACCCGCTACCCAAGAACGGGACGATTCGCAAATGGCCGATGCAATAGGACCGTAATCAAACGATTCCTCACAAAAAAATGAGGAACAAGGGAAAATGGGGTCGAGAGGCCGAGACTTAGGCCGAGCCACGAGGCAATAGTGTCCGGTGTAAGAGTGAAATCAATGCCGCAGACTTGTCTAGAAAACATTTCAACATCAGATGATTGTTCTATGAGAGAGTTATAAAACTCTCGAACCAGGGTCAAAATGAAAGAGAGAGACGGGGTGAAGAATAACAAAGCTTCCCACTTAAGCGCAATGAATGAGGCAATTACCGGATTTTTAGAAAAATCCCTAAGAACAACACTCCATTCTAAAAACCGGGCGTTTAGCATAGGATTCAAGGTAGGTTTTGAGAGAAGACTTAGTTTGAAATCTACGAGAGAGCTTGGAGACATTGCCAGGGGCAATGAATTTGGCTCGGTATTTGGGGGGCATGATTCTAAGGAATTAAACAAAGATCACAAGATGAAACCGAACCAAATATCACCCACCACAACACACGAGGACAAAGGGAGGAATAAAGAGAGAAAAAGAACAAAAACAAAAAGAAACAACTAAATTAAAACCAAACAAAAAAAACATTAGACCAAACATATAAAAGGAAATACAACCCTTAAACCTAGATGATATGAATCACTAGAAACATGTCACAACCTAAGAACAAAATATAAAAAAACTAAAACTAAAACACCATGGGCCAAACACGAAAGAAAGTTTGAGAGGAGAAAAACATACCTAAGAGGAGTAAACACCCACAAAAACACCTCGGAAAGCTTGAGCCTTGATAACCGTCCACGAGAGAGACGACGAGGCAGAGAAGGGAGATAGAGACACCAAAACAAATGAGAAAAACTAAACCCTCTGAGGCAATTTGAAAACCCTGTAGGCGCGAAGACCGCTCGATCGGTCTAAAGATCGCTCGAGCGGTGTCCTTTCTGTTACACAAAACAAGAAGAAAACCAGAAGAAAATCAAAAAGAAATTGAGAGGAGATATAGACCGCCCGAGTGACCACTCGATCGGTCTATCGGGCGGTGAAACTCTTACTTCGGTACTTTGAAAAGAGAACTGAAGAACCGAGAGGACCCAAAGACCGCCCAAGACACCGCTCGAGCGGTGTAGCGAGCGGTCACGACACAATGACCACAAAACTCAAGAGGCACAAAAAAAAACACACAAAACAAGGAACAAAAAAAACTTTAGGAGGTAAGACTCACAAGAGAAGAATTAAGTACCAAGACGAAATTCAGCCTATATAGATGCAATGCTCGATGACACACTCAGATGCATAGCTAGAAATCTATGTTGCAAAGTCCACTCATATAAAAGAAGAAATATATTCAGACTGACTTCTATGAAATCAAGTGAGTGTGTGAGCTGATTTGAACCTAGGTAGAAGGTTTAGTAGATATCAAACCCAAACGATGTAAGTTTCTTAACCATATCAGACAGCAATGAGTTACACACATTGAATCCATTTCAACCCAAATATGCTCGTCAGACAAACTACCCCTTAATCCAGGCACGGAAGGAAAATTAAACATGGATCCTCTGGCTGCTGCTACACTAAGACATGCGAGTAAGCAAGGCACGCTTAGGTAGCCATTTTCAGAATCAACCTTTTTCAAGAACAGTCACGAATGCAAAGGTAGCTTTCACACTAATACGAACGAAAAAAGCAAGGTTCGCATAGGTAGCCATTTTCTTATAGACAAAAGCATATTGTCACTTAAACCGAGGCGGCTACACACCAACACGTACGAAAAAATATGATCCGCATAGGTAGCCATTTCCTCAAACAACTAACCAAAAAATAATGCCTAGATCAGAGTGAAATGCATCTTTAGAGAACATGAGGGTTGTCAACGGTTCATTTCATGCAATCAAGGAGAACTGATACAGAGTCAGAACTCAATGACCAGAGGATTCTAATATATGACAAACCAGACTAACTCAGACAACAAGAGGTGTACATAATAGAATTTGGTCCGAACGCAGTGCAAAACTTATATGAGAGAATAAACACAACCACAGATAATAGCAAGTCTTCGGATGTAAAAGAAAACAATGCAAACATACAGAACATAGATTTACAAAGAGATACTTAGCACTTTGTACAAAGTGTCCAACACCTTTTTTTTATGTAAGACAAAAAAAATACTACTCGACAAGACAGACTCCTAGAGTCTTCTTAAGAAACTCAAACCGAGGATAGTCAAGAGGTTTAATAAGAATATCAGCTCGCTGTAACTCTGTGTCCATATGTTCGATCACAACAGTGCCATCTTCTACGAGATCCTGAATGAAGTGATGACGGATGTCAATATGCTTAGTTCGAGAATGTTGAACTGGGTTCTTAAATATGTTTATAGCACTAGTGTTGTCGCAATACAACATGATAGGACCCTGTTCAAAACTATAATCAGACAACATCTGCTTCATCCATAGAAGCTGAGTGCAACCACTCCCAGCTGCTATGTATTCAGCTTCAGCTGTAGAAAGGGAGATGGCATTTTGCTTTTTGCTATGCCATGAGACAAAATTGTTTCCTATGTAAAAACACCCATCCGATGTGCTTTTCTATCATCAACACTCTCAGCCCAATCAGCATCATAAAAACCCACGATATCAACAGTTGTATCATATGTGAACCAAATCCCATATCCAGAAGTCCCATTCACATATTTGATGATACGTTTCACAGCCTGCAAATGAGACTATTTGGGACTCGTTTGATATCTCGCAGTCAAGTACAACAAACTCCCTATCATACTCCGGTACATGGTCTGGTCAACAGGTTTACCAAACTCATCTTTGGACAGCTTATTGGTGACACTCATGGGAGTTCGGGTATGTTTCAAACTTTATGGACCAAATTTCTTGACCAAATTCCTAGCATACTTGGATTGAGAGATAAACATACCTGATTCAGTCTGTTTGACCTGAAGCCCTAAGAAATAGTTCAATTCACCTATTATGCTCATTTCAAACTCAGTGCTCATTTCTTTAGAAAAGTCTTCCACAAGAGTGTCATCAGTAGACCTAAAAACTATGTCATCAACATATATTTATGCTACAAGAATGTCATGGGTCTGAGTGTAAATGAACAAAGTTCTGTCAACGCCACCCTTAGAAAAACCTTTCTCTAACAGAAACAAAGTTAACCTGTCGTACCAAGCTCTAGGAGCCTGTTTTAGCCCATACAGAGCTTTTCTCAGTTTCAGAACATGATTAGGCAAAGATGGGTCAACAAACCCTTTAGATTGTTCAACATATGCCTCTTCTTTAAGATTACCATTCAAGAATGTACTTTTAACATCCATTTGAAATAGTTTGATGTGAAGCTTACAAGCTATGTCGCGACGGCGCTCGAGCTAAAGCTCAACAAACACGTACTAGTGTTATACACTATTGCTCTTTGAACTTCTCGGTACTGCTCGAGCGCCTTATTAATGCTTGGTTTTGTCCTATTGGTGCTCAAATTCTTAGCTACCGTTGTGCTAGCGTTGGCCTATGATTTTTGGAAAATTCGAGACAAATTCAACAATTTCTACGTTGATTTGAATTTCTCAACTATCTTAAAGAATGTTAGTCGCCTCGACCTGCACCTCTTTCACGGTTATGAAAACTCCATCCTTTCTGATCATAAACAGGAATGAACATAGACCAAGTCCAAACCACGCTTGAACTTGACTATTTGCATTCAATAGCCTTGTTATCATTGGAAAATTTTACCAACTCCTAAGTCTTAGTATTCTGTGGTGACTCCACATTTTCGGACATAACCACCCGTTACTTCTCTCTACCTAAGCTGCTTGTAGCTTCCCTATAAGACAAAGGATCTCCATTACTTGCTATTAGTGTAAAGTTAACCATATCCTCAAAACTATATCTCATTGATGCTTTATGAGTCTACTTTTATCAACTTTTAGCAACAGTATAGGGCTTTTCTTCTTGTTCACGTTGCTGTTGATTTGTATCACTATTACCCGATTCACTAGCAACCAATTCTTATCGACCACCACCTCGATTGTTGCTTTTTTTTTATGAACCTTCAACATACTAAACTTATCAATCTGACTAAGCCACATATGCTGGAGTTTTATGTCGTCTGTGCTAAAATTTATCCATGTAGTAATGGCAACTCCACACACCACCGTGTTCCCTACCAATCTGTAGAGATTTTCAAC
The DNA here is from genome assembly GCA_034768845.1 of Heliamphora exappendiculata. Lineage (NCBI taxonomy): Eukaryota > Viridiplantae > Streptophyta > Magnoliopsida > Ericales > Sarraceniaceae > Heliamphora > Heliamphora exappendiculata. The sequence continues at coordinate 6,667 of JAOTRH010106496.1, read as the reverse complement.
TTTCTTTCTTTCACGATCACCAAAGCTCATTTGTTGATCTTTATTACTCTGCCTTTTATAATATACCCACAATCTAGGGAGTCCAACTCTATCAAAATTTTGAATTTGATTGTGCCTATTTCAATCATCTTTCATGTTGCATAATTTCCCATTAGAATAGTGCCATCGTCACAAGGTTTATGCTTGTCAAACCAGTCTTTCTTTGGGCACATTCAATAAAAGTACCACGAATCCAAAATTCATGATTCAGATAAAAAATTACTAATAGAAGAAATTGAAAGCAAGTTTGCAACTACCTTATTGTTTGACTTGTCTTCTACAAAAATTGATAAATTCTGATCGATTTTTTCTTTTTCTTTTTTCAATTGCCCCATGTGATTCTTTAATTCCTGACACCGATTTTTGTAATGACCAGTTTTGTGACTATAGAAACACTCCACGTCTTTCTTTGTACATGACTTAAAGCGAGATTTTCATCAGTTGGAATCCTTTCCTCTAGACTTAACTCCTTCCTCGTCTGGCTCTAACTTCACCGTAACAAGCCCTTCTGCACTCCTTTCATCACCTCTCTTCAGTTTCATGTGACAAGAGAGCACTAGTTGTCTCTTCTCATTCTAGAGTTTTATTCCCGTACATCAATGTCATCACAAGATGATCATAGAATGTAGACAATGATGCCAAAAGAAGTATCACTTTATCTCCATCGTCAACCTTTATATCAAACCCTGATAGTTGTGTGATAAGCATATTGCAGACATTGACATGTTTTAACAAGTTTGTATCTTCCTTCATCTATAGTCCATACAACTATTTTTTTTACGCATAACTTGTTTGCCAGATTCTTCTTCATATAGAGGCCTTTTAACTTTTTCCATAAAGTTTATGTTGTCTCTTCATCTTATAAATTGTGAATAATATCATCTCCAACATTTAAACGGATTGCTTTGGAAACCCTCGCGTCGAGTTCATTCCAATCAATGCCAGTTATCTTTTTTCTAGCTTCTTTACCTTGTCGAGTAATGCCTTGGAGACTTCTGACTGGATTAACAAATTCTTCATCTATCGTAGCTAAATAGAGAAGTTTTTTTTACCAGTAGACTTTTCGACTTCATACTTGGCATTCGTTATCTCTACCGCAATTGAGTGATTCAAGCTTTGACCAGAAGCTCCAATATCACTTGTTGTGCAGTGAGCACACACTGTTGGCTTCAATCTACACAAAGTAATAGAGAATAACAAAAAAACTATCACAAACATAGAAGAATATACGTGGTTCGACAAGGTACACCCGTCATAGGGCGAGATAAAATCAATCTACTATAATCAATAAAGATTACAAAGTCTCTACCACTCTCTATAACCTTAAACTGAGTCTCTCTTCTATTTCACACTCCTAGCCACAAACTGAGCCTCTCTCTAAACTATTTGACATCTTTCTAAACCCTTTATAGTGTATCTCTCTTAATTAACCCTATATGAAACATATGGTCCATATATATAAGCCTTCACTAAAAATCCTAAAAACACTTTTGGAACGTTGCGGTGACGTTTGAGTGCTCAACGAGCGCATACTAACGCCATACATTGCTGCTTCCCAAATGTCTCAGCGCTTGAGCGACTTGCTAGCGCCCTACTAGCACTTGGTTATGTCCTTTTGGTGCTTGAGCGCTTACCTAGCGCGGGTTCTAGAGCGCACTCGAGAGCCTTGCTAGCGCTAACTTCTGATTTTTGAAAAAAAAAACGGGTCAAATTCAACATGTACAAACATGTTTTTTTATGTATAAAAAACAAACAAAAAAACATGCATGTTTTCTAAACTTTTGTAAACAAAAATAAAAAAATTATAACATTGTCAAACGACTAATATTTCGTGCATTCCACTTGAATGTGTTTTAATTCCTTTTTTTTTTTGATTATTTTCTCTAACACTCTCCCAACTTAATGGAATTTTAACAGCATTCAACATGAAGTGGATTAAATAAGTGCATCGAATGCAACAACTTAATTACCTCATCAAAGAGGAAAAAAAATGCCTTCATGTAAAGAAGAGGAAAAACCACACAAGTGGAAACTAAATTACCTCCACGTAGAGAGACTGTAAGCCTCTATCCAAAGAGTACCACAAATCTCCGCACAGGGATACATTATTAAAGTACGTTAAAAAATAATATTTTTTATATTTCAAGATATTCGGACTAACATACGCACACCTCGATTAATCCTTTGAGGACTAATCTCACCCTACAATAACAAGAGGCCCTGATAAAAAAGTCCCTGACAAACAAAGGATAAAAACTACCACTATAAACTGTACATTTGTCATATTAATTTTTTATAGCCAGCTAGAATAGTATCATAATCTGCACATAACTCTCTCCAAAAAGGTTATTGAAGATCCAGTGTGATTGTTTACCTCAATTTTAATGTTATCGACGATGATATGATTGTCTAATCTGGTAGACATCTTGTACATTTGCATCTAAGACACTCAAACGAACCTACAGTCATAATCCAAGACTTAGATATTTAGTTTTCCTTGAATAATCTCATCCTTCATGCGAATTTTATTTATTATATGTGTGTAAAGTGTAAACAACCAATATTCAAAGTTGTACAATAAAGTAAGAATTACCAAATGTGTTCTGCACTAAATGTCTAAAAGAATAATTGGAAGCTGAAAAAGTATAAGATATCAAACAAGTTTGTAGAAATTCAGCTTTTAAACAACTTACTACAACTTTTTCAGTCAAAAGTCATAGATAATATATATAGTCTTCAAGAAACCTTTAATGGAATCTAATAAATACCGTTTTGGTGACTCTTTTTTTTTTTTTTCACTTTCATCTCATGATTGAAAAGCTTCATATGAAGAACGGATTGCTTACTTTTAAAGATGAATGAAAGCTGAAAAAGCAAGCAAAATGTGAAGAGGTGGGACAATTTTTGCTAGTCATCTGGTCACTCTTGCCGGTCTTGACTGTTTCGGGACTCCAAGCAAATTTATAAAATTTGAATATGTTTATATTTACAAATGCGTTTAATAGGATAAAATTATTGTTAAAAATTAGTTATTATAAAAATTTAAAAGATATAATCTGGCAGTGGTGACCCGATGATTTTTGGAGCTTTAGGCGAGATGTTAAATAGAAGCATTTATATTTATTTATTTATTTTTTTGCTTTTTGAGATGCAAAATTATTAATTATATTTTTATAATCAAGTTTTTTTTATCATATCTTTTTCAATTGATAACATAGCTAACCAACTTAAATTTTCTTGCGACATAGTCGATCTAAGAATATTATTAATAATATTCTATAAGCAGTACATAAATTTTAAAAAGAATCTAGTCTTCTAATATAATATACTACATCAACTGGATTTCTTTTTTTTTTTCTTCCGGTGATATAACTTTTTTTAAAATTTTTAATTCTAAAAATAAATATAAACCATCAATATCACTAATAATGTCATGTTTTTAAAAAAAATCAAGATTAAGACAATTTATTTTCAAACTACCATCATTTACTATTTTTAACTTCTAAAGTTAAATAAAAAACCAAAAATAGCTTCATACACTTGAAATTGACCAAACCTATTCTCAATTGAAGAAATAGCATGATTTATAATATAAGAAATAATTAATTCTAAAAAAATTTTGCATGTTGTGTTATCTCCTCATTTGCAATTCCGTCGAATTGTTTTTTTCTATGAATTACACATTTTTCATGAAATAGAGGTTATGTTTTCATTTTCTCTGCAATCTCTATAGTTGAATTCATAGCGAATTAATTTAAATCTAGTTTTTTGATAATTTTTTAAACAAGAAATAAGAACTCTCAATTCTTTTATAGCAATATCAATATGCATATATTTTGATTGTAAATTTTTACTAACTAAATTGACGGCAAACAATATATTATACCAAATAGTCATGCCAAATGAAAACTCAAAATTCTCAACCTCATATGTTACTAAAAAATTAGCTTCACTTCTTGTTTTTAGGATTTTTACTAGTTTTTGTAATTGCAACGAAGCATCTCTTATTTGATGAGTTTGAAATTTTATTGCTTCAACATTTTTAACACCATTCTAAACGTGTTTATGATAACGGTTTAAAAATTAATCATGATATATTATCTTTTAAAAGAATTTATCACTTTGTAGATGAAGAAAATAATGAATATACGCACTGTATAATTCCAAAAAATAATAAGATTGACTTTAGAATAAGAGTTGGCTATTTCAAAAAGTACTAATTAATATTATGACAACCACGTGGTATATGTAAAAGGCTTTAGAATTAATATCTAAAAGTCTTTTTTGTTCCTCTTGTTGTTTTTCCTTCATATTAGAATCGTTATCGTATCATTGTCCGCGTATGTCATTAACATTAACTATATATATATATATATTATTTCAAACATTCTAATTAATATTTTTTTATTTTAATTAAATAAGGCCTAATCTTTTTTATCCGTATGCCTAATAAATAACTTATATATATTTTTATTTTTGTTAATATAATTAATTTTAAAGTTAATCATATATAATAGTATATAATATAAAGAAATTTATAAATTTTGAGGCCTCATTATTTTGGGAGCCTTAGGCGACTGTGTAATTCGATTAACATACGAGCCACCCTACAATTTGGTCTTTTCGCTTCATGTTTTGTTTTAATAGAGTTCACTTTATACCAAGGAAAACAAAAACAAAACAAAATATAAAACTGTAATAATAAACAAAAAAAATTGAGCCAGTACTAGAGCAAAGTATTACCTAAGCGTTACTATATATTCTTGCATTTTAGTTGAGAAATTATTACTTAAGATAATTTAGCATATCTTTTTAAATGAATGAACTGGTTTATTCAAAATTTCTTGTCAAATGCCTGACCGAAAATAATATTTTAAAAAAAAAATTAATTAAGTATGACTGATACATGAAAAATAATATTTTATAAAGCTAAATGAACTTTTGGACTCTCTATTAGTAAAATAATTTTCTTTTAAGACTACTATTAAGGACTGCACCCAAGAGTTTTGGTAGAAATAAAATCAAAGTACGTTATAGAGATACCCTTATTTTATTGAGACCTAATATTTTTCTAAAATTTAATGTAAAAGCTATACCTTAGTGGCCCCCAGTAAGATAAGGGTATCTATTAATTTGATTATAGGAAAAAGGATGTGTTTATATATATATATATAAAAGATATTTTGAAGTATTATATGCTATTAGTTATATGGTACTTCTTATCGTCGGTGAGATGTTATTCTTTTTTTTATATTCAAAACTAGCGAAGATGGATCGACATTATTTTATCTATGCTATATAGTACACAACTTAACTATATGACATTCGTATAGACAATATCATATGATACTTCAATAGTACTAAATAATTTTCCATTTTTCTTGAGTTAAAGATCGTGTCAAAATGTATTATTGGAACTTTGTATCTTAAAGTAGAAAAGAGAGGTGTGAATTGGTTCCTCTACTTACGAGAAAAGTATCACTTTATGGATTAATTGAGATTTTGGATTTTTTGTTGTTGTTTATTTTATGAATTGGCTTGCTTGTTACCTTACAAGTTTTCAACAAGGCAACAAAAGATCAATGACAAACAAACCACAAATTGGGACATTTGGGCCCACATAGGAAAAAAATGAAGAAGAAACAAATAACATGATATCACAAACAATGCTGCTTTTGTTTGTTAAGGTTGACATTTAGATTGGATAACTACAATTAATTTCTTGACTCTCCCTTTTCCAGTCCATTTTGTTTCAAAATTTCATTCCCGCTGACCAATACAACACAAGAAATTCAAGTTGAGTTTGTTATATGAATTTTATTCATCAAATGCAACCAGCTCCAAAGGCTTCATTCACTTTATATAGCCCTTTACAACCCAAGTTATTTGAATTTCGTCCATAGTTTTTTTTTTTTTTTATTCATATCTCGGGGTATTTTGATCAATTTACGTGCATTCCGATTAATTTTCAGAAAATCAATCCTACTATCCACTAGCAAGGGCCAATTAATTAGTCAACAACTTAGAGATAACAAACTTTAAGTTTTAGCTTTGTCCATATATAGTTTGTTTGGCAAAAAACACCCTTGAGATTGCTTGTGTGATAAAAGTCAAGCTTTATGATCACATCTCTTGAACTGGTTAATAATTCATTTTGCTTGATTTCAGATTATAATCTTATACCAACAAGCTCAATGTTTTAAATTGTGATTTAAAAACATGTTTTCGTACTAGTATTACAGTTATGTATCAATCTATACCAAATTATATTATTTGATACATTAATAAATATTAGTATCGGAAGTCTATCATTTCGTTCTGTATAAAGGGATACAATACGTGTTGAGACTTGAACAAACCCGAATCTCCAAAACTGATTTGGGCAACGGATACCTACGTATATTCTTGATTCTTGTAGTTATTTTTGTTAGGTTTGTGGCTCAAATTTTTTAATAAAATCAACAATTCAGAAGTTGGTGCTGGCTAAGTGCTTGAGCATCTACCTAGTGCTCGCAGGGTGCTCAGCGCTTGGGGGACATAATGGTGTGCTAGCTAGGCGCTAGCTATACGCTTGAGCGTCGCCGTGACATTTTAAAGCGTTTTTAGGATTTTTTGGTGGTGGCATATA
>JAOTRH010106465.1:0-15592 GCA_034768845.1 Heliamphora exappendiculata | reverse complement strand
TATCATAACTCTGTTTATGATAAAACAAGCTGTGTTGACAGCCTTGGCCCAAAAGTATCGTGGTAGATTATTTTCACAGAGCATGGTTCTTGCCATTTCTTCTAGTGTCCTATTTTTCCTCTCAACAACTCTATTTTGTTGAGAGGTTCTAGGAGCTGAGAAGTTATGGTTAATATCATTTTCATCATAAAATCTTTCGAAATCGTTGTTTTTAAATTCTCTACCATGATCACTTCAGATACTTGTGATATGAAAATCTTTTTTATTTTGAACTCTCCGACTTAACCGTCTTGTTAAATGCCCGAGCTATCCTTCTCTTATACTCTTGGATATGAAACAATGTCCTGAGTCTCCTTTCATCGAACAAAAGCAACTCTTCAAATCTATCCCTCTGCCAATTTGATTCTAAAATTTCGCTTTCAGCTATTATTCTTAAGGATGAAATCTCTAGCTCTATGGGTAAGACTGCTTTCATCCCATAAACTAATGCGTATGGGGTTACTCCGGTGGAGGTCCTAATCGACATTTGGTATTCCCAAAGTGCAAATGACAACTTCTCCAGCCAATGTCTACTTCCCTCTATCGTTTTCTATAGAATCTTCTTTATGTTTTTGTTGGCAGCTTCCACAACTTCATTAGTTTGCGGTCTATATGGAGAAGACTTATGAGTGGCAATTCATACTCCTCCAAGAAATCCAAAACTTTGCATTGGAAATGAAAGCCATTATCAAAAACTATCTCGTGTGGAACCCCATATCGGCATATGAGGTTTTCTTGATAAACTTGGCTACTTGGGAGGCTTTCAGAACAAAGTAGGAGGCAATTTCAACCCACTTTGTAAAGTAATCGATAGCCACAAGGATAAACTCATGTCCATTCAATGCTTCAGGTGTGATTTTTTCTATCACGTCAATTCCCCAGACCAAAAACGACCATGTTGAAGTCATACTTTAAAGTTGGGATGGTGACACATGTATGAGATTTGCGTGAACGTGACATTTCCTGCATCTCCAAACAAACTTGTAACAATCTGTTTCCATCGTCATCTAAAAGTACCTTTGGCGTAGAATTTTCTTAGCTAACATCAGCCCATTCATATGAGGTGCACAAACTCCTCTGTGAATCTCCTTCATCAATTCGTGTCCTTCTTCTATGTCAATGCAGAGTTTGTTAACTCTCAAATATCCTTTCTTGTACAACTTTTTGCCATAGATCACAAACTATGCAGTGAGTCTCTTAATGGCTCTTTGATCCTTCTTGCTAACTCGACTGGGATATTCTCCTTTATCGATGAAATTTCAAATATCATATTACCAGGGCAGTCCATCATTGACCTCTTGGGTAGTGACAATGTTACTAATTGCAGGTGCATCTCGCTGTTGAATTTTCAAAGGTCTCATTCTTACTCTAGATGGTATATATATCATCGATGCCAGAGTAGCTAAGGTGTCAGCGAACTTGTTCTGTAATCTCGGGACGTGGGTAAACACCACAAACTTATTACCTAATGTGGTCAACCATCTCAGATGTCCCCTCGGATATGGTTGGCTAGAGCCGTCTAGTAGTCCGTGCTCCGAGAGCCTTCCCAATGCAAGTAATGCCACAAACTCGGTCCGGGAGTAGGTAATATTAGGAGTGTGTATATTGGGAATATTGGGTGGGGAAGAAATTTGACAGAGCATCGATATATCAGAATGTTCTCTCTTATTTTTGTGAAAACGGCGCCTATTTATAGGCGTTTAGGGCAGCACAAAGATCCTCTAGGATGCTGACACCTGTTCAAAAAGGTACAAAGGTCAGGAACGTGTCCTTGTACCGAACTTGAATGTACGAACCAAGATGGTCGTGACATTCAAAAGTGGTAGCATGCTATTAGATCATAAAAAGGTCGTGGTTGTGAGGAATGAAACTCACAGTCTATTCTAGGATCACAAAGAGGTCGCGATCATTAAGGCAAGGACACGGCCTGACGTAGGATCATGAGAAGGTGATGACCGTGAGGATGAAGAATATCGTGACCTGAAGTTTTTTGAGGAGATGGGTGGTTTCTTGGGTTTTGAGTTGTATTCTTAGCATTGCAACTTGCTTGGGAGCACCCTTGGGCATAATCCCATGTTTTCTTCATTGGGGAGCATTCGAGACGGGTGCCTAAGAGTCGACTTGGTCAAATTGCGGGGTCTACACCCACAAAAAGAAAATTACATTGAGCGTAAGTATCATCTAATACGAGAAATCGTGCACGAAGGTGATGTTGCAATAACCAAGATTACATTGGCAAAAAACCTAGCAGACTCGTTTACGAAGACCTTATCGGCCAAGACTTTTGATAGTCATGTAAAGGGGATTGGAATCATGGCATGCCAAAACGAGTATGAATCATATTAATATAAGTGGCTTGTGATATCCCTAACATTCTACTTGTGATCTCTCAAGAATGTGATTGACTTTTTCGAAGTCATTCATATTGAATTGGCAAGGATAATCAAATCTTAACAGAAGATAATACCCCCACATCATTTTTAATGAGCAAGATATCATCTACATATAATATTAAAAATGCCACCACGATGCCATCACACTTCTTTGAGACACAGGACTCATTAGAACTTTGATAAGAATCATAAGATTTAATAACCTAATCAAAATGAGTGTTTCAAGGCCTAAATGCCTACTTTAGTCCATAAATAGATTTTTTGAGCTTGCACAACATGTTCTCTTCACCCTTTGCCATAAAATCATTTGATTGCATTATATAAATGCACTCGTCAGGATTTTCATTAAGAAATCTAATCTTGACGTCTCTTTTCCAAACTTTATAATCGAAATGAGATAAAATGGATAAGAGAATATGTATAGAGTTTAGATAGCTATCGGTGAAAAGGTTTACTTATAGTCGATTTTTTCTTTCTAAGTGAACCATTTCACAACAAGCCTAGCATTAGAGGCTTCCACCTTGTTATCTGGTCCACACTTCTTCTTATAAAGCCGCTTGCATCTGATGGGTTTTATCCCTTTCAATGGAAGAACAAGATTCCAAACCTAATTAGAGTACGTGGACCATTTCAGATTTTATAGCTTTTTCCCAAAGTTCTAATCTTTATCTTGAAGTGTTTCTTTGTACTTACATGGTTTGATATCAAGTTCACCGGGGACTTTGCATAAGACTCTCCTAAAAACATATGCCAATCTGGTTAATTAATAACCCTCGCACTATGATGAGGCATGGTATGCAACTATGCACTAAAAATGATACATTATGTATAGACACCCTAATGACCCAACGAGTTCTTAAGTTTATCCATGTGGATCTAATAATGAAAAATAAGGGAAATGGTGCTTGAAATGTCTTCAATTAATCACTGATGAGAGGTTTTTGCTCAACTACACCTAAAAAAACTCTTACGAACCTTCAAACCGTAACCTTTGTTTCAATGATCACAACTTTTAAACCAAAAAATGTTGTGGTCACACCATTGATCTTGACAACCGCAATCTTCATTAACACGACAGTAACAAACCTTCCATAAAACCCTTAATTTCCTTGCAATTATGACTTCCACTCCTTGCGGCCACAACATTTTGTGTCTGACAGTGGAAGCTTCTATTACCTCAACGTGTTAACACACCAGAGAGCGTCATCCCAGGCCCTTGGCCTATAAATTGAAAACCCCTCTTGATCATTTGAGAGAGAAGAGTATTATTAACTTACCGAAACTTTACCGAATCACAGGCTCGAATTCCCGCCCTTGCATTTCTAGCGTTGTTTCTTACCTTTAAAGTACCAAAATCTGTCCTGATGATTGGAGGATAAGCAGACGAGTGTTCCATCCTCGCTTTGAAGTTACGTTTGAGTCATTATTCTACAGGTATAATAGTAAAAATTCCTGCACTTCTGTCTCCAGTGGAAAGGTCAAAATTAGGTTTAATTCGTTAGCTTTAAGATTGTTAATCATGACCACAAACTTTTCATGTTTACAATTGCTTAATTTCATGAATTCAATATTCAGTTATTCCTCTGTTATTCCTAGCATGCTCTATTTAGCCTAAATTCAGTACAATTAGTGATTAGGATACGTTATTCTTGCTTTAAGTATAATGATCTTCGTTTCCTTTCAACATGTTAATACAATAAGGTTATGTATTTTTTATATTCCATTTTAGATATTCTCTCTTTAATTCTCAATTTCTGTATTTGTATGGATTTAAGAATTTAAGAAAAAGAATTAATGATGATAAGTAGAGGCCAACATAATGGTTGGTCGAAATGGGGTGCCGAACATCTTCTTTGTTTTGTACCTTAACTTCTGAACCCATTTTTGAAGGTAACCATGACCAGTGGTTTTTTTTTTCTTAATTATTTTTAAAAATCAAGTGGCGACTCCATTTTATAAATGTAAAGGATTTTCATATTTTTAATTTTAAGGTTTTATTTTCTTTTATAAATTTTTTTTTGCAAAATAAATGAGTTTTCTTTACAAACCCGATAAAAACGCTACCGCTATTTTATAAGGACTCTATTGGGAGCTTTTTTTTAAAGAAATAAAAATAGGAGAGCTAGATTCAAAATCATCATTTGTTCTTTTATTTAAATTCTCATTTGTATTTTAGCATGCTTCTTTGCATTGTTCTTCAGTCCATTGCTTTGTTAGGAATGTATACTAAAAACTATACTTTTGTGTAATGAATTTTAGTATTGATTTTATTTATTAATTAAATCTATTATTTTTATTTTCATGAGAATATGTATAAGCAATATTTGCATTACATTATTTACTTAATTTTATGCATATGTGTGACGTCCCGTCCTCCGGGCACGTCGGAACATACATAAATATAATTAAAAAAATATTTTAGCCATTCATTCATATTTATATATTATAAAAATTACATCTTTAAGAGTTCTAAACTGTTTCACGAAGGATTTAAAGATATTACAAGATACACGGAAAACTAAAACAATAGAACAAAAACAGAGGTATCGAATCCTCAAAATGCATTAGCGGGATCCACGTGCTCTTAGAACTCACCCTGTTCTAACTCTTTTTCTCCAAAACCCATAAGCAAAACACTCTATCCTGCTAACTAATCTCACGGTACAAAATTCACCACAACGCATATCATATAACACCTAATACAATTTAAAGTCAAGAAGACAGACAAATTTGACAATTACGACAAGGAAACATATATAAGAACAAGTATACGGGTGCGTGATGCAAATGAATGTGATGCAACCAATTTAATTTTCTAATCCAATTTAAACATAGGTTATTTTAGGTTCTCCCAAACCGAGATGAACCATCCTAAACCCCATGATCACAACCACGCTAACTAAGTCTACTGACCGATAAAGAGCGTTTCTTAAGCTGTGAAATGACTACGTAGCAGACTAAGTGTCCAGCTAGGTCATCACTGATAGTAAGAGCGTGGACAAGTCAACACTCAGGCTCTGGATATTCAGATCAAGGTCAAACGCGGGATCATGAAATTTAACTCATATTATTACGCCATCTGAACCGCCTTCACCAAAATATAAATATCACAATAATGTGCATTTAATACTTGGGGCAAAACCTCTCAAAATAAATCAGGACATATAGCCAATATCACAATATTTCCAAATATTTAAATTTTTAAGAATTTTAATTTCATCAATCCAAGTATTAGGCTTAAGATTCAATTTCATTCTTCCAAAAACAACTAAATCAATAAATTCAGTGAACCCCGTAAACCTAACCCAATGATGATGTCATATGACATGTGTAGCCGCTATTTACAATTCACAGGTACAAATTAATCATGGCTTAAGCTAAGATGACATATATATATATACTTTGCATGGAACTGTAAAACTATGAGCATGGAGTACAAGTATATGAGCATAAGTTCTAATCATTGTACATTCAATTAAAAATACTAATTAACTAATTCAAATCAATCAAAACATAAACTCGGGTCTCATGACAAAAGGTACTCAAACATATACATAGCAATTTTAAAGGCTAAATTCAAGTATTAAATTAAAAAAGGTCGACAGGGTTTTGGGGCATCTAGATTTGGAATCAAGTTATGAATTTTTTAAACACCATTTAAATAAAATACTTCATGTAACTCTTATGTTTAACACTAAGGTGAAAAACTAAGGCAAATGGGTGAACAAAACATCCTAAGCAAAAATGGTTCAACACATTTCTCAAGATTTTACCAAAAATATGCCTCTGTTGGTCTCGGTTTTGGGTATCAGATCAAGTTCAAATGAGCCCATTTTTGGATATGTTCTAGATCAACATGTCCCCTACAAGTTTCATGTTTAGTACTAAGGGTCATTGTTTGGAACAAGTTAGACTTTTTGGCCATTTTAGAAAATAGGTTCTGTCAGCCTCCAAAACTCAGTAGAGCCGATTTTGGACAGAGGGTTTGAAATGGTTTTGGGGTATCAACTCGAGGCTTCAAGGTTTGAATTTCGGACAAAAAGTATTTAAGTATGTGATCTACAAAGTTCAGGTAGACCACTTTGGGAATAGGTCACTAAAAATAGGGTTTAGGGGCTACATAAAAGTAGATGATAGAAGTGTCCTTTGAGGACTGAAATTCAACAGAGACTTTCAAAAGGGTTTTGACCTATAAAAACTCAATATTATGTTCTTATTGTTGGTGGGTAGATAGATATACATGTTAGCTACTACTTTTATGTTTGACCAAAGTTCGGATTTCATTGTAAACTAGATTTTTCAGGTCGATAGTGTTGACTGGTCAGAAAATGATACACTTTCGTAAAATTGCAATATCTCGAGTTCTACTTACTGCAATGAGTTGAAATTAACTTTGGATGAAAGATAATACAAAAATCTAAATCTTGACATAAAGAACATACTTAGATCAATTTTCTACATTGAGTTATAGCATTTTCAAATTCAGGGCAGAAACATCTATGTTCTCAAAAATCAAATCTCTTTAGGTTCAAATCTCCTACTAATGATATGTCAAGGTTTTGTCATATTGCTTTGCATGCTTGTGTTTTAGACATTAATATCAAGATTTCAGCATACTTATAAGTCATCAAACTCAAAAAGAAAAGTTTTGAAAACCAGAAAGATTTATGCAAATGTTTGAGAAGAGCTAATTTTGGAGGTTTGGAGCTAGCCCTTGAGGTTGACCCTCATTTTAACATTCGTTGGTCTCCATGGTTAGGTGGATGACGCTGATATGTGAATGTGATGTTTGTATATGGCTCTGTATTTGAGATAAAACTGTCAAGATCATTGTTTTTACAAATGATTTTTGGTAAAAATTAACTGGACAGGTAAACGTTGAAATGAACTTCAGAAAAAACTTTTGACGTCAAACGATCAAAATTAAAACTCATGCAACCAAAGTTAATTTAGAAGAATACCTTTTACCGGTCAAATCTTCAACTACATTTTTTATTCCGAGTTGAAACTCCCATCAGACCTTCTATTGTATTCTCTTATGCGATTCTCGAACGTAGTGTGAGTTATGAACTATCGAGAACTCGTACCGGCAGAACCTGGACAACTTTAGTCTTGAAGACAAGTTCTCAAACTGGTTCAGCCTACTCGTATATTTATAGGGCTACAATAGAGACCTGTAGAGTAATTATGAGTCAGACTTCTAGTAGAACACAGATACGTATCTGCAGTTTCTGCAATTAAGCAAACCTCATAGCAGTATCTCCAATTATATAAAACTAGCAGTGGTTTTTGAAATTTTTATAAAATACTAAATTACAGTTTATACCACTAAAGAACTATAACTGTACATTGAACTCCTGTTATTAAATGCTTATCATTTCTCCCCACGTTAAGATTCCCGATATCCGCCAATTAAATTTAATTACTGATAATTTAATTTAATCGACATTTTGTAATTCCTTAAGCCCTTTCACTTAACTTATATGACCACCGAATAATCAAATCCACCTGTAGGGTTTGGCCTAGTCAAAACTTATAAGCTTCCTTATGGATGTATCGTCAATCCCGATCTTTCGAGACGTGAATTCTGTTAATAATTAATATTCACTATATAAATAATACTGCTATTCAACTCACCAGAAATATAGACCCATATAAGATCGCACCCTCCAATGAATTATTACAACGAATATTAAATATACGCAAATCAATAATTATTTCAGAATTAAGAGTATAAGCACTATTCATAATGACCTTGGAGTGTGAATTAATTTATATAGTCAATATAAAATTAATTATCCTAATGTGCCCGGTTCAATATATACAAAGTGTACTAGTACAGAGAGTCAGAACAATAGACAATACTATTATCAGTTTTCCGTAACCAAAACAGGCCTACTAAAACTCTGTACTGCAGTCGTACCGATGGTATGTCTATTTTCATCTAAACTGTGATAATAAAACTTATATTCTGCAAGAACCTAAAATCTTATCTTCTGTGTACAAGCCGTACTCTACACACCAGAGTAAATACTATACAGAATAAAGGATATCCACGCATATCATTAAAGAAATGGCACCCATACATTACTCATAAAGATTTTAATAAAATAAAAAATTAATTTTATTATGTTAGTTCTAGGCAACCCAAGAGGGGGTGAATTGGGACTTAAAAAAATAATAACACTTCTCTAAAATCTTTTCAAAAATCTTTTAATATTGTAAATAAATATAGAAAAATAATCAAAGATTAAAGCAATGTAAGTATTAAAGAAGTTAGGAATAGAGAGAATGAACTAGACACAAAAGATTTATAGTGGTTCGGCTTCTTCCAAGCCTAAGTCCACACCTCAAGCCTCCCCTACAGAATTTTCACTATGTAGAATACTTAACGGGTGCATTCAAAGCCTTACAACCTCAAGACTTCCCTTGAGAATATCCAGCAGGATACGAATATTTACGGGCACATTCAAAGACCTTACAATAGTCTCAAGATAATCCTATGAAAATAATCTCTTGTTTTCTTCTCTCTTCTTTGAGGAGATTTACTCACTCACTCAAAGAATAAAGGGTGGCTCGCCCTTGGGTACATTAAATGAAGTGTATCAATGAGTATCACTCACTCTCTTTACAGAAATTGATTGGCAATAAATGAAGAGGTAAAGAGAGATGAGGTACAATTGCTGAAGTTATATGAATAAATGAAAGCTTCAAAATTTTGAGTTTGAATCAAGCAATAGAACAGTGATTGTAAGTCATTGGAGATTTTAAATGTTGAGGAGTAACTCCTTATATAAGCTCTTGATTCTTTATGACCGTTGGAGACAGGTGAGCGCATTTAATGCTAAAAATTTAACAGTTGAACTCTGCTGCGAATTTAAATTTTCATCACAGGTGTCGACACAAAATGTCTAGGGCATGGTTCTTCAAGTGGTTGGGTCGACTCTGATATTTGAAAAGGTCAACACAATTTTAGCATTCTTTTTCACCAACATAACGGTGTCGACACATTTGGTTTTGGTGTCGACTCAATGGTTCTTTAGATTTTCGGAGAGGGCAATTTGTGTCAACTCATTTGAACTTTGGTGTTGACTCAAAATTTCTTCAGGTAGGCTCGGCATATTTGTGTCGACTCGTCTTTAATTTGTGTCGACTCAAAATTTTGAATAACAAAAGTGAGGAACCACTTTTGTGTTGACTTAAACTCAGCTTGTGTCGACTCTTTTTCAGTGCAGAGAGCTTCGGCTCTTTTGTGTCGATTCAAAACCTATTTGTATCGACACTAATATTTGATACCTAAAACATCTTCAACGGATATGTTATGGTGTCAACTCATTTGCTCAAAAGTATTGACACACTTGAGATATTCAAGTATTTTTTACCTTAAAATGTTGACTCAATTATCAATTGGAGTCAACACAAAATATTTTCATTCAAGAATACTTAAGTATTTAATCCATTGAGAGAAGAATCATCTCAAAAGGTCAAAATGTGTCAACTCATTTGTTCATTTGTGTAAACACTACATTTTTGAAAATATTAAATATTATTCTTTTAAATCAATTTATTCTTTAGAAAATAAATTATGAAAATCATCAAAATCAAAATAAAAAAGCCATTGGGCTAACAATCTTCTATTTTTTTATGATTACAATAATTTCGACATTTTTTAGAAAATATTTTAAAAAATATTTTCAGTAAGGGTTCTCTTCTTATCGATATGCTATAAACAAGATATGCATTCTCAAAAGCTAGGCATACAATCAACAGTGTAATATACACTTATAAGATGATTTGCAACATTAACTTAGAAAGATTATGAGTTTATTAAAACTTATGCGTCACAATAAATATGTGCGAAATGATTTTTAAATTCCAAATATCAATCATAGAATGTATAAATGGTATGCTATCAAAAGGAATTTAACATTCACAATTATATAAACATTCATCCATAAGCGTAAAAAGGATTCAAAATCATTCAACCATTCAACCATCACAAACAACAATAATAACAACAACAACAACAACAAGAAATGTATGTTTACCAATTACAACTTCTCCTTTAAAATCAGCCATAAAAAATAAAACTACTGAATGATAATGTTTGTATTGTTTTCTTCACTTCACTTCTTCCTTACCTTTCTTTCTCCCCTTTTGAAATCATCAAAAGAGGGGAAGTCACTAGTCATCCATAAATTGCTTGAACTTCTTCTTGACTTCTTGTTTTTGTCTTCTCTCTGAGGCTTTCTCCTTTGAGAAAAAGGCACTCTCGTCCTTTTTCTCTGCTGCAGCCATCGCATCTAATGTAGCCACAAGAGCTAAATCAACTTCACATTTTAATCTAGCAGCTTTCTCTTGCTTGGATTCCTTGGCCTTGAATTGCTTTCCCCAGGCCTCTTGGAGCCATTTTAGATGTTCTTCAACCTTGCGAGTGTTAGTGTGAACAGCAGTGATGATTCCTTAATCATATTCCTTGTGCACTTGCTGCTTTATTACCTTATTGCAATTGACGATGGAGACAAGACTGCCATCCATGGTCTTGCACAATGCTCTTCTAGCATCAGTGGCATTCTCAACTTCACGCTGTAGTGCACGATTAGTTTTGTCAAGGTGTTTTACCTTTTCAGACAATGATGACATATTTCTATTTAAGTCAAACATATCTTGATCGATTTTTATTTGAAAAAAAGTCAAGGAGGAAAGACCTTGGATCAAATAGACAATCTCAGATAAATCAAAAACTGGAGAATCAGAAGAAGTAGAGGGGGCAGATGGAATATTAGAGTGAACAAGAGGAGGAGGAGCATGTGAGGGCACACTTGAGGGTCTAGGTGTGTGAGTTCGAATATGTCACGCCTCAAACTCTGGGTCATGCAAAAAGCCTAAGAATAACCACTGAAACCGAAATACAACAAACCCAAAGTTTCTCTCGAAAGCATAATACATGCATACATCCATCTATAAAAATTACATATGCTTTACAACATGTTGCATCTAAACATGAAACATATACAGAAAGGTATAAACTACCTAACAAAACAAGACAACAGGGTCTTGTCAACAGCCACCTTCGGGCACTACCGGGTTAACCTACAGGACTACTCTTACCTGAAAAAGATTTTACAGCAAAATTCCACACCGTGAGCCGAAACCCAATAGAAACAGACTATAAAGTTGTAAAGCAGGTTATGTAATCATAAGCATACAAGGTAAAGCACAGGAGCCAAATATGTTTTCCTAACCCAAAGCCACAAGTTTTTCATCAGGCTAACGCGAGCCTCAAAATGGTTTTAATTCATAAAATTTCACATTTTCATCCTCAAAATCATGCATATTAACAATGCAAATAACGTTTTCACAGTTAAATAAAAGCAATAACCAAAACGTTAGTTTTCACTCGGATCACACACCGAGGAAAGAGAAAAGATATTTTCCACTCGGAACACACACAACCGAGAAAAATAATATAATCAGTAATAAAACTGTATGCTCCACTCGGGTCACATCACCAAGGAGAAAAGATAAAATGAATCCTATGTACCGACTCCGTCACAAGGGGACGGAGGTAACAACGATAGACCCATGTCCATTATCTAATCCCCATACACCATGGGACTGACTAGATAATTACAAGTTCTATATGGAGCACCACGGCGTAAATGTTGATTTTACGGGCAACAACCCGAGGGACAAAAGCACCCAAACCAACCTTCTTTACGAGAATTACCCCGAAGGATAACAAAGGTACCTACTCTGTGCACGTTATTGGACTTTTACCGAGGGCAACTCCTGCCAAATACTCGTCATCCTGGCACATCTAGATAGTCATTTTACAAAATCAAAACGTTTTCACATTTATACATTAAACATGTATAAAGATCCATCAATCAACATAGAGATCAAACAAAACATTTTAAAAATATTTTTTTTCCATTTTCAACAAAGCGTTTCCAAAATTAAGACTCAACCCCAAGGGTTAGCTCCAAACCTCCAAACATGATTTGTCGAGATTTTTCACAAAACCACAATTTTCCACCATTTTCAAGAACACCTTTTGAAAATCCAATATCCACAAGTTCAATATCATGCAATAAACCAAGAAAAGCAAAAAATATGCTTTTAACCGAGCAAACAAGGTTTGAACACAAAACATGATATATAAGCATTTCAACCGAGGAAAAAACATATAATTACATGTAACGTAACTGGCTAACCGTCACTGTCATGTCCTGATACCCGGGTCACGTGAAATATCCACAAACAAACTCCCAAGGAACAAGAAATTTGATAAAAAGTTCCACAAGGATGAAACAAATAACCTTTTACAACACATTCGGCCAAAAACAGGTGAAAAATGGTTAAAAGATCTTGACATACCCTCACTCTTTTGGCCATAACTTTTCCCATAAAAAGTATTTCATTGTGAGAGAGGTGTCATTGGAAAGAAGACTTCTGGTGCTTCAATTTGAACACAAAAATGACCCAATTCCGAGTTCAAATGAGGGAGATATGATCAAAAGAAAACTGGCCTGAAAATAGCCCTGTGGCCCTGGCGCTGACGAAGTACTCGCAGAGCGCTTGAGCGCCTCACCACCAGAAGGTAGCGCCCACTGGGCGCTGTTGGAGCGGAAAAAAAATTTGAACCGACGCCGTGACCGTAAAAAAAGACGTATGCATTTTTCATGAAAAAAAAAATTATATTAATTTTAATAGTATGATACATTTACGAAACTTGTCAAAAAATTTCAAGAAACCCCGAATACGTTGAAGACAACCTTGCAATCTTTCCACGTATGTCCCGGACACACTACGACGATCACGGTGTGTGGGCACCGATTCCGATTGAAGAGTTCTCCCTCTATTGGTTTCTTCTCACACATTTCTCTCCAAGAATGCAAAATTAATTGCCAAAAAGAGAGAGGGGGTGGCGGCTATGGTGAGAGGATTAGGTTTTATGTTTTTTGGTTTTATATGTATAAAGCCTCCTTCTGATATATGTCTCCATATATCAAAGATAATGTTAAGTATATATATTCCCTTTTCTAAAAATAAACAAGAGAAATATATCTTCCATAAAATCAAATTCCCACCCCCTTATTAGGGCCGGCCACCTAGGGAGTAATCCCTAGGTGTGCCAAAAATCAAAATCGCCATTCATTATTTAATTTAATCCCTGAATGTCCCTGGCGGCAAAATCGTCATTCTAATTAAATTAAATAACTACCGAAACTAACAAGAAAAATATCCGTGCGTATAGTGGGCTACGTGAGGGATCACAAGGAAGTATAGAACTTGAGCTAACCGTACGAGAAAACCAGATATCCCTAACTCTGTCCCCGAGTTAGATCCTTTTCCGTATGAACCAGAACATATTCCACTAAAGGTCCTGATTGAACTTCCGGCCCTAACTCAAATTATGTCTGAATTTCCAATTATCAAATGCACTGAATTCTCCCCACGTTTAAGAAATGGATTCCCGATAAATAAATTAGATTACTGACAACTCGATTTAATTATTCACTTTTTCTCGCAACTGCACCGCTTAATCTTTTGATATGCCGAATTCGAAGATCCACTGTACAAGTTTAGCATAATCAAACCTATAAGGAAAGCACACGAGGGGGAACTCCTCAACCTAAATCGGACGTGGTTTTCGTCAACTGATTATCAATTATCGGGCAAATAATTCCAGTACCCAACTCATTGATATTGTTGATCTCATGGAGGAAATCTCAACCATTGACGACTCAAAGTACTGTACATTATCTGAACACAATTAATCAATCACTTCGGGATTAAAAGTTCGTGCAATACATGATAATACGCGATGTGGATCAATTCATATAGTCAGTATAGAATCGATCATCTCGTTGAACTCGCTCAATACACTCCAAGTGTACTAACACATCGAGCTTGAACATCGAATTTCTAAAATCTGAATTCGATCTGTTCGACCTAACCAAGATTAGCTACTATAACGATGTACTATAATCGTACCAATGAAATGTCCGGGTTTATTGCGATTGTGAGGCTACCTGTATAATCTATCAGAACCTTTGATCCAATCTTCCGTGCAGCACGCACCGAGTCAGATACTGGACAGAATATATGGACTATGCATTCATACTTCACAAATATAAATATAAAACCATAAATTCAAAACCATCTCAAAATATTTCTCATTAATATGCCAGGGATCCATAATAAAATACATAAAAAGCATGATTTTTCAGTATACATTCCCAACAATCTCCCACTTATACCCAAAGCCATGCAGGAACACACATGACACACAACCCTTCTACATGGTTATCAAAGACTTTCTGAGATAATGTCTTAGTAAAAGGATCCGCTAGGTTATCTGTAGATGCTATCTTGGAAACTACCACGTCTCCACGCTACACGATCTCCCGGATGAGATGATACTTCCTCTCAATATGCTTTCCCCTTTTGTGGACACCTGGTTCCTTTGAGTTCGCAATAGCTATACTATTATCACAATAAAGTACAATAGGCGAGATTTTACCGAGGGTACCGCATCCAAGTCCTTTAGGAAGTTCCTGAGCCAAACTGCTTCCTTAGCTGCATCCGAAGCTACAACATATTCAGCCTCCATGGTAGAGTCAGTAATACAAGACTTTTTGACGCTCCTCCAACTGATGGCTCCACCTCCCAAGGTAAACACATAGCCCGAGGTGGACCTCCTCGAATCTCTATCTGCCTGGAAATCTAAGTCAGTATACCCAAAAGGTATAAGACTATCAGCCTAGTACACCAACTGTTGGGAATGTATACTGAAAAGTCATGCTTTTTATGTATTTTATTCTGGATCCCTGGCATATTAATGAGAAATATTTTGAGATGATTTTTCATTTATGATTTTATATTTATATTTGTGATGTATGAATGTATAGTCCGTATATTCTATCCAGTATTTGACTCGGTGCGTGCTGCACGAAAGATCGGGTCAAAGTTTTTGACAGATTATACAGGTAGGCTCACAATCGCAATGGACCCGGGCATTCCATTGGTATGATTGTAATACATCGTTATAGTAGCTGGTCTTGGCTAGGTCGAACTGATCGAATTCAGGTTTTGGAAATTCGATGTTCGAGCTCGATGTGTTAGTACACTTGGAGTGTATTGAGCGGGATCAA
>JAOTRH010106454.1:0-15592 GCA_034768845.1 Heliamphora exappendiculata | reverse complement strand
CTTAAACGTGGGGAGAATTAAGTGCATTTGATAATTGAAAACTCAAGACATAATTTGAGTTAGGGCCGAGAGTTCAGCTAGGACCTTTAGTGGAATAAGTTCTGGTTCGTGCAAGAAAGGATCTAGCTCGGGGACAGAGCAAGGGATATTCGGTTTTCTCATACGGTTAGCCTGAGTTCTATACTTTCTCGTGATCCCTCACATAGCCCTTTTTACGCACGGATATTTTTTCCTATCAGTTTCGGTAATTATTTAATTTAATTTGAATGTTGATTTTACCACTAGAAACATTCATGGATTAAATTAAATAATGGAGAGCGGTATTGGAATTTGGCACACCTAGGGATCACTCCCTAGGTGGTCGGCCCTAATAGGGGATAGGAGGTTGTTTAATGGAAAAATATATCTCCTCCTTGGTTTTAGGAAAGAGAGATATAGTTTTCAAATATATCTCAAGTGATATATTAAAAGATATCACAAGGAGCCAAAAAACTAACCTAATCCTAAGCCCTAGCCGCCGCCCCCTTCACTCTCTCATTGTGAATTCATTTTTGCTTTGAGAGAGAGGTGTGAGATAGAAACCAAAAGGGGAAAAATACGAAGATCCGGATCGGTGCCCACTCGCCAGGATCGTCGTGTGCGTCGGGATATACATGAGAAAATCATTGGGTCATCTCGAATCGTTGTTCTGCATCAAAGAAACATGTTCAAGTTTCTTGAAGGTATATTTAATCATAATATAGTAGTTTATTGTTATCGTTTTTCATGAAAAACGCATGCGCTATTTTTACGGTCACGGCGCCAGTTCTTTTTTTTTTTTTGCATTCCAACAGTGCGGAGCCGCGCGCTGCTACAGCCACCACCGTCCGGCTTGGTGCCACCGCCCTAGCGCTCCACCACATTCGTCGACCCTCCCGTCGCCAACGCCTCCGCCGCTGCTCCCTGAGTTCTGAGAACCATCATCTTCATCCTTCATTCTCGGCGTCTGTTAACCTAGAATGGAGGTCTCACCTGCATCCTCCATAGCAGCTGCTTCGTTCTCCCTTGCTATGGACTCCATTGAAGTGCATAGGAAGCAGAGGAATGTTCCCCTCCCCCAATCCAAGCTCTGCGATGTCCAATCCTCACAACCGAAGGTCCAAGCGGTGGCCATAGCCTCTCTGAAATCCTATTCAACAATCGGCCTTGTTCATTTCAGCTTAGAAATTAAATCTAATCTTAGGGTTCCGTTATCACAAGTTTCCCCACGAAGTCCCTTTTTGGCTATTCACCCATTTGGCCCTTCCTCCCCTGTTCCAGAAACCCCTGATGCGACTGGGCTTAAGGATTCCAACTCCTCTGCATATAAATCCAGAGAGCACCCCAAGGGCCCACAAAAGAGTGCTCAAGGTCCTTATCCCAACCCAGGTAAACCTAAAGTCTGGTCCTCCTTTTTCAATGCTCAGGCCCCCTCTAAAGTCATGAAACTTGAGCATTTCCCCAATATGCGACTTGGTAATGAACCTATTATGGAACTGGATGAATCTGATGTTGACACTAATCCTTGGAATCATTTTCTTATTGGGTATTTTCTTGATGGAAAAATGCTATATAATCTCCTTAGTGCCACTACAAGGGTAGTGTGGTAGGAGAATGCCCCAGAATCGATTAAACAAATAGACCAGCGTTTTTTCTTTGAATTCAAAGATGAAACTACTAAACTGAAAATACTGGAAGGAGATCCATATTTTTTCTCCAATCGTTATTGGTTCTATTTGAATAGAGGAGAATGTTGGTCCCTTTTACAGCTCACCCCTCCTCAATCCCAGCGTGGGGTTAAAATTCATAAACTCTCGTTGGAATGTTGGACTACTTCAAGTCTCAGCAAGATTGCTATCACCATTGGCAAACCTATTCATGTTGATCAAGCCACAGCAACCAAGAAAAGGTTAGATTATGTAAGGGTTTGTATTGAAATTACAACAGGGGATGAACTCCCGCATGAGGTGATAGTGAAGATTAATGGCGACATGGTGACATTTCTGGTGGAGTATCAGTGGCTCCCTCCCAAATGCACAACTTGTAAAGTGTTTGGACATATATGTAATTCTAAACACCCTCCATCCTCTACCAATCCAATTGCATATGTACCTTCTGAGGGGGAGTATCCCCCTTCCGACCACAGTAAGTGTAACGCTCCTGTGGAGCAACAGCGTGTATGGATTCAGGTTAGTAAAGTTCGGGAGGATGCTTTTGCGCATTGTGTAGATTGGTTGAGCAAGGCAAGGGAGATCCCTACTTTTGTGTCTGAGATGTTTGAGGTTGATACTACTTATGTGGAACTATTTTCGGGTACTGATGGATCAAAAATTGGAATGAAGGGGGATGATGATAGCTTAGATGATGTTCGGTCACTGACTATTAGCTGGTTCCAAAATGTCTTTTCTAGCATCGACGAATTGATTGAGAAGGAAGAACAAGTTGTTCGTTCTGGCCTCAAGCCGTTTTTCGAGGAAGTATATGAAGTCATTAGTGCTAGAATGCAACGGTTACTAGAGTTTATTCTAGAAAATACCACAGTACCAGTTGCGAGCCCATCTAGAGCTTCTTCTATGGCGGCGCGACGATAAAGCTCTAAGCAGCCGGACGTGTCGGTGGTTCCAACCCTAGATTTGGATGATTCCTCTCCGCCTAGGGTTGTCGTCGCTGTGAGTGTAAGGGAGCAAGCAGTACATGAAGTTCTTTCCTCCAATTCCTTCCGAGCATTTTTGGATGTCGCTGATGATGAAAATCCCGTATCTACAGTAAAGAAAAAGTCAGGATTGAAGGATAGTAATAGAAAAAAGAAAAAGAAATGGTCCTCTGGTGGTCCTTGAACTGTTTCCCCCGCTGCTGAGCAGGGGTTAAGTGGGTTAACATGTTAATGTTGTTTTGTGTTTTTTTTGGTTTTATGTGGTAACCTCATAGGGTATGCCCCTTGGAATCATGTACATTTTTTTTCCTTTTATGTTACATTTAATTATCCAAAAAAAAAAATCAAATACCCCAAAAATAACTAGGATTTTAGTCGAATCTCCTCCATTTTTGGGGTTTTCAAAGGGTTTTAATTAAAATCAACTCATTTCTAAGCGAAACATCAAAGTATAGTCAAGATCCTACTTCGTGGAAGCAAAAAAACCCAAAAATTGCCAAGATTTCACAAATTTCGTCAAACCCTTGATTTTGGCCTCCACCGTTTTGAGCTTTTATGGATTTGTTGCGAAGTCCTCGTTGCGTACTCCTTGAGTTCGGATCGGCGGCATCCAATTTCATGTAAAAGATCTCCAATTTTTAGAGAGAAGTTAGGTTTTTAAAACTTGGGTCTCCATCCATGGAAGAAATGAGAATGAAGAAGAAAAAAGAGAGGAAGAAGAAGACCCCCGACGGGTCTTGAAAGTCATCCCTTGCTTTTAACTTTCTCTTCTTTTATTTATTTGTATTTTTTTAAATTAAATTGTGGGTCCCACCATTAATACTTAGATATATATATACACACACACATATACATGATCCTTCCTCATTTAATCCCTCATTTTTTAGCATTTATTAATTAAAATAAATAAATAAATAAATTCAATACAACATTAAAATTTTTCCGACGACTAGGAATAAATCTCAATTTTATCTCCCGGGTTTTCCGCACCTGCCAAATATAATATTTATTATCAAAAATTATTCCCATTCATATTTAAATTACCTTTAAATAACGTCAATTAAAACTTTCTAATACCACAAAATTAATTACTGATTAATATTACGAGATCTCTACCCGTATCAAACACATACAACATACGTCATTAGTCATCAAAAACCATTTTTGTTAACTTAAGTACATTATTAAAATTAATTAATAAACAATAATAAATACGCTGGGTCTCTACAACCTCCCCCCCCCCCCCTTAGGTAATTTTGTTTCCGAAATTCATCTCTAATTCTTAGAATCAAAGTGTTTATGTTAGTCTCCTACAATTTTCCGTTCTGTGACATTATTATTCTTCTACCACACCTCACCTTTTTTTTTTGGCTAGGTTGCCACACCTCACCTTGTTAACCCTCGTCGCTAAAATTTAGCCACTCGTCACACTTAGTTCCTTAAACCCCATTCATACTCATTCAAGATCATCACTATACTCAATTAAGAACTCAACAACGATATTCTTTAGGTCGACTCTTGTCTTTTCTACTAACTCCCATTTTCTCGACAATACTTTCTTTCACAATCGCAAACATTCAATTTCAATATTACCTGACGATCAAAAGATCATTCTTAAGATTCAATGTGCAAGGCGATGTGTCTTTCATCATCTCAAATTACTACTTGGAGAAGAATCATGAACTGTCCTTACAGACCAGATTTGATAGGATAGTCGCAGTCAACACACTAACTAGATCTTGTATGTTTACACTCTTAGCTCTTGGTTTATCCTCATGCTTAACTTGAATAATTGAGTTGTTACATACATCCCTGACAGTGCCATCATAACAAACATCCACATCTTGTATGAACGATTGGTTCTCTAGCAACCAACCCTCAACCTCCAAATTTAAATTTCTAACGATTGTTTGTCACTGGATCACATTCCCACGGCGCACCTCGTAACCACAACCACAACCTCACTCTAACCCTATAACTTCTAACTAAGAAAGACTATAAGACCCATTAAGATCGAAGTTCAATTTAACTTTTTCTTCCTTCAAGTTTCAACACCGTATAATCACACAAACGTATTAATCATATAATCAAACATAGCACATCATCAATCATACACACACCGAGAACCATTAGGAATGACACACCAATCCAGGTAACTAATTCAGATTTCTTATAAAAAGAATATCGGCCAAATGCTTTTCTATTTCGAACTCTAGAATAGTTAACTAAACGCCCAAAGGCAAGTCATATCACTCCCAAGATTCAACATGCACACATAAACATATAGCATACGTAAGACAATTCAGTCGTAAACTCATGCAAGTACACAACTCATGCCATGTAGTGGTGCCTATAATCATCAAACAAATCATACACAATGACCATCGTTACCCACAGCTCATAGGCATTCAAACCTAAAGCTCTGATACCATTCTATCACACCCTCAAACTTGAGGCATGTGATCCCCACTTGATAACACAACTTTACAGAATAACCGTGGAGACTTCTTTTAATAAAACCGTATTTATGGTTAGAACCTTCTTTAAAGAAAATACTTAGATGTTATTCGTTTTAAAATAAATTTCTTTACAAAATTTTTAAAAAATATTCTAAGTATAATTCTTAAAAATGTTGGCAAAGTCTCATCTATTTTTCGGACTATCCTAAATTACTTGAAACACCTGTGAAACTCAAATCATAGTATATATATACTCAAGCACTGCCCAGATCGAAACTCACAATCATAATTAAAACTATTTACCAGCTATACAGAGTTAAACTACATAATAACCAACAAGCATCATTTCAATTTTATTGCATCCATTTCCATGAGCACTTAATCATACATGAATCTCATGATTTATATATGATTTACATCTTTGAAACAAATACATGGTTTTGAAATTACATACATGATTTATATCTTTAAATCAAAGTAACGATTTGTTCCTCTCTTTCTCATAACATACTTCAAGATCCCAACCTGTTAGACCTGACTCGTTTCTATTTTTGAAATGATTTAAGAGTTGATGGAGTTGGAGTTAACTTTTAACCTCGATGATGTTTTAGGTGAGTACTTTGAGCTTGGATAAGCTCGAAAGATATGTTCAGGGGAGAAAACGAGGTTCTAAGGAATGTTCGGACAAAGGTGTGGACAGTGTTTGGTCCGGCTTCTTCCGTTCAGTTTTTCACCTAGCGGTGGGTGCTTGCTTGAGCGGGATGGTGGCAGAGAGTGGGTCGGTGAGTTCACCGCTTGAGCGGTGGTTGGTCGCTCGAGCGGTGGTATGGTAGAGATGTATGTCAGCAGGAGTCTGCTCGAGCGGTGGAGGCTTGGCGCTAGATTCTATAAATATCTGAGGCTTGCAAGATATTTTGGAATTCTTAGCTTTTACGTTAAGTTTCGGTTCTCTTTACCTTCTCTCTAGCTTTTGGTGGGCCTGGAGCTCAATTTTCAGCAAGTGAACAACAGATCCTTTGCTATTGGTACCAGGGGCTTCACATCTTTCCAGATAGAGTCCCATTTCGACGAGGTTCAATTTTTGAGACGTCGAGCTTTTGGCTCAACGAGGTAGGATCCTAGATTCTATTGTCGTTAAAGGGTGCTACGTGAAGTTATATACTTTTTCATCGGTTGAAAATGTTTTAAATGTCATATTTTATGTTTAAATCTTGTTTTATTCTGGTAAAAAGCATGTTTTGTGCTTTTCTTTATTTATTACGTGATATGACTTGTGGATGGTTGGTTTTCAGAAGGGGTTTTGAAAACGGTGAAAACATTTTTGATAATGCTTTGTTTGATCTCCAAGATGATAGATGGATCTGTATACATGTTTAATGTATAACTGTTGTTTCATAGTCAAGCTATTGGTTTGGCGAGAGAAAGCTTTTGGGTTGGACTTGTGGTGTTGTGGTGAGAGGAACCTTCGAGGTTGGACTCACAATATTGTGTGGGTTTGGTGAGAGGAACCGTTTGGTTTGGACTCACGCGGATACGTTTTTAAACGTGATAATGAAAAAGGATCGTGTAGCGATCTTTGGATCTAATAAATTCGGGGCACGAGCTGCTCCACAGTGAAAGACTAGAACACTGCGCAGAATGGGTTTCTCTACCCGCCAGCTAGTGAACCGGGAAAGAAAGCAGGTCGTGTTGGGATATAGAAGGTTTTGTTACTCCATGGCGACTGTGTGGCCAGGTGGATAGTAGCGTTACTTCGGTCTATATGCCCGCTCGGCATCAGTGCCTATATTTTGGAATCATATGGATATGATCTGTGTGTGTGGCGTGCGTGTTTACGTGCGTTGTGGTGACTTTGTATAGAATTTTTCATTACTTGACGAGTCTTATATGACTTAAGGGATAGGTAATGGACAGAAATTTATAGTTGTTATCGTTGTGTTCTCGGCTGCGTTTCAAGTGAAAAATAACATTTTGGTTAATGCTTTTCTTTAAATGTGAAACGTTATCTGCATTGTTAATATGCATGGTTTTGAGAATGGAAAATCGATTTGAGGCTTATGGGAAAACTTGGATTTTATGAAGTAAAACTGTTTTAAGGCTCATGTGGTTGAGTCAACTGTATGCTATGTGACTGTATACCATGGTTTACGGCTTTATATAGTCTGTTTCTATTGGGGTTCAGCTCACTGTGCGAGATTTTACTGTAAATATTTTTCAAGTAAGCGTGGTCCTGTAAGTTGACCTCGAGGTGCCTGGAGGTGGCTGTTGACAGGACGTTTTTGTTTTGTCTTCATAGGTAGTTTATACATTTCTATACATGTTTTATGTTTGGAGATAACATGTTGTAAAACATATGTAATGGTTATGGATGTATGCATGTTTTAATGCTTTTGAGAGAACCATGGGCTGGCTGTTGTTTTACGTAGTTTCTTACTACATTTTTTGTTGTTGGGTTCAACGATTACAAAATAGATTTTCAAATGGTTTAAGTTTCATTTAAACCTTTGTGCTTCGAGATAGATTTTGGAACGACCTGAGCTTCTTTTAAAACGAAAAGTCTTTCTTATTTAAAACATGTACTTGTTTTCAAAGGCTTGGCTTGTGGGCTCTAACTGTAGTATCTTGGCTACTCTTTTAAATGAAATAAATTTTCGGTAGTACATTTTTTTACAAAGGTTTTTTCCTTGCGTGGCTTTTTGGGTTTGTGTTGGGGCAGTTTCGGTGGTTGTTGTGGCTTTTTGCGTGATCCTGAGTTTGGGGAGTGAAAAATTGGTATTAGAACTCTGGGTTCGAATACCTACGAGTTGTGGGAGATGAGGGTGCATCACCTTGTGAGAATATGTGTGTGCTTGGTTGCCTGTGTTTGGATCATGAGCATGTTGATGTCGTGTATATGTGAGCATGGAGGTTGGACCATAGGATTGATTAGTCTTGCCTTCGGGCGTTTGGATTAAAAAACTTGGGAGCCAAGTTAGAAACTCGTTTCGCAGACGTGATTTCTAACAAGAAATCTTAGTAGGTAATCCAAAGTGACACGTCATTCTTGTTGGTTCTCCTCAGTATTGGTGTTGTGTCAGCATAATCGTTGTGGCTGTGTTAGCATCATTATGTGGTATGTGTTAGAAATAACATGATAGATCGACCTTAGGTTGTCGTGTTTCATATTTTCTTTATATATAACCTGTACACCCTTAGAGACGACGAGACCATGGTTTGAGTCTTGGATGTTCGACTCGAATGTTATCAGTTACAGAGGTAAGGTTATGGGTTGAACGTCGATCGCTTAGTATGTTGTGGAACTCATCAGTGAGTCGGGTTTATCCGTGTGAGGCTGGCCTCGGTTGGCAAACCGTTGAGAACTTGAACAGAGTTTTGTTCAGGTGTAGTCGAAGTAGGGTTGATGGCTTTGGCTTTGGTAGATAGCTCCCTTTGTGAGCATGCTAATGAAAGTTGTAGTTGCATTACGGTTGGTCGGTGAGTAGGGATGATAGGGTGTTGGAGACCCTGGGAAATTAGTGGTTATGGTTGGTTATGTGGATGTGATAATTCCTTATGGGGTTTTGGTGTACATGGTTTAGCTGTGTGATAGATTAGGTACATCGTAAGCCATGTTATGTTATGAGCCGTGTACTCTGGATGGGGTATAGACAGGGACATAATGGATGGGAGCATGCTAATCTCTGGCCGAGCGTATGTTGAGATAGTAGAACGTATGGTTCTTGGGATATCCCTTGGTAGTCAGGGTGTCGATGTTGGTCAGCAAGATGCTGATGATAGTCAGAGTCACATCTGAGGATGTTGTTGGTAGTCGGAGTAGTGTCTGATGATCTTGGACGTTGTATACCTTTTTGAGGTTTGAAAATTGAGTTCCGAGTGAGTGAGCTCAAGGATATGAGAATGAGTATGAGATGGAGGTTCCGTCTGATTCCTACGGGAATGCAGGTTCGTGGTTTGGTTGATATCCTAGTGATTAGGATCGTGTTCGGGAACCATGCTGAGTGCAAGTAATTGGCTTAGTGCTGAGATGATGTATCCCGAGTGTGATATGTCTGGAGGTTGTTTGTGTTCAACCTTAGATTCAGAGATGGGAATATTGTTTGCCCATGGGAATGAAGTGTGGAGTAATGAGATTCAGTAGTATAACACGTGATCGATGTGTGCTTTGAGAGCGGAAGGGTAGAAGGTGTCTGCATGGTTGTGGGAGTTAGTGGTAACTCTCAAGACTAGGGTTCCCTTTGTTTGAAGCGGTGCCTTGGACAGTGGACTCGAGGCCGTGAAGTGATTGTGGTTTGCCTAACAAGAGTTAGGTGAGTAAGTGCAACCTTGTGAAGTGAGCTCTTGGGCGCAATGGGATGTGTTGTACTAGGTATGCTGATGGGTGGTGTAGACGATGATCTGAGTGTCGTGATCTGAATTGACAGCAGCTGTGTGACTATAGTCGATGTGGCCTCGAGGTAAGACTTACAGAGTTCTTAGAGGCTAAGTGTTGATGAGTATTGGGAGTACGCTGAGGTTGGGTCATAGTTTCTTGTTGGCCCTTTTCTTTTCTTTGGATGGAAGGAGAGAGAGTTTTCTTGTAAAGGATTATCTGGTACAAGTTGTTTCATCTCGGTTGGATAGAGATGCCAGGTTCTTTATTGGTTTAGGTTTTAATTGTGTTATGAGACTGTGAACTCTTAGTGGGTTAATACCCGTGTTGTGACCCTTGGAGTTGTGAATCAAGGACATGTATTGCCAGGATTAGGTGATTATTGGACTAATCCTTCCTGGTTTCAACGGATGGTTGAACCATTTGGATTGTGATCCTTATGAGGTCTGGTTGGTAGACAGGGAATGCTTGGGGAGTTGGTGTTGAGACGTAGAGTTCTTTTGCAGTGATCAGTTGAGGAACATTGACCGTTGTGTACGTATAGTTGTGCTTATAGCTCATGGCAGAGCGGGAAATTTGTCGGAATAGTGCAGCTTTGATATGCGTATGGTGGGTTCTGGTAGACTTTTGTGAGTTTGGCTTGGGTTCCTGTTTGGGGCTTGGAACTGCTTAGGATTCCTGGATTCAAGGAGTGGTTGTCGACTGTGATAAGTGTTGTGCTTCAGCATAACTATTGTTTGTGGGGATGGTGGTCCTGAGAGTACGATAAAGTATGGATCAGGAAGGATATGATGATTGAGAAGCCTTGGTTGGCGTGGCCTGTTCGCACCAACACGATTGTTTGGTTGGGAACGGAAGGGCCGTGATGAGTTTTGGATATGAGAGAATTGCTAAGTGTGCAATTCTTGGTTGGTGTCTTGAGTTCAAATATTTTTCTATTGTGGATTCAAGGGATTGATCTATGAGGTATGAGTTTGAGGTTGATGTCTGATGTCAGTCATTATATTTGCTTTGTCAGACGACGGTAATCATGTTTGATTTGAGGTTGACCTGTAGTTTTGGTATTAGTGATTGGATAGCGAGACCCTAAGATGTGTAGTGCTGTCCAGTTGCACGACAGATATGGTTGGATTTGTATAGATTATTGGATACCTATGAAATGTTCTGTCTGCATGACGTGTTCGGTTAAGTGACTCGTTGAGATCAGGTGACCTTGTGGATGTGATGCTGGATTGGTTTTCGATTGTGTGGAACCTTGTCTGGGATAATGGTGTGCCACCTAGTGTTTCTCTTGAGTGAGAATAGTAGTTCGTGATGGAAGGTCGGATAGAGGGCGAAGGTTTGCAGGTTTGATGAGATATGTTCTTTGGTATTCCATGTGAGTTAAGTGAGCTTCTCTCTGGCGAGCTTTTCTCTGGAGTTGAATGTTGTGTTGTTGCTCGTGGATCGGCATCACGACAGCTTCAGTAATGGAGATGTGGGCATCGACAGGGTGGTGACATAGTATCAAAGGTCAGTGGTCGTTTGGTGATCGTTATAACTCGAGTAGAGTTTGTGCGTGGAGCACGCAATTCCATGTGATTGATGTCAAGGTTTGACATTCTGTGTGGGACACGTGGAGATAATTCTTGGTGTATATTGTGAGGTGTGATTGAGCTAGTTCATGGCAGTAAAAACGAAGGGGTAATAGTCTCTATGTCCTGGATAGAGAATGTTTGAGATCGAGTACCATGGTGGATTGGTCTCGCGTGATGCGTTTATCGCTGAAGTGGTTTGTGTTCGACGAGAGTTAGGTTTTGAGATTTGGCAGCGTGAGCTGGATTTTGATTCAGTGTTTCAGGGATGTTTCTGGGATGATAATGATGCCATTGGGACTTGTACGTGCAGGCAGTTTGAGTGGGGGTTGAATCTTTCAGTCGTGTTTTCCTTGTGTGACGACAGGATTGGGATTTCAATTGTTGGGGCATTTCTGCTGTTGTGCAGTATCGCTGGTTTGCATCAGAGATGGTTGATGATTGAAGAGCTAGCGTTTGGCTTGAGTTTCAGTGTTGAATTTTAGGGACAAAATTTCTTTAAGAGGGGGAGAGTTGTGAGGCCCTGACCCGTTTCTTTTTTTGAAATGATTAAAGAGTTGATGGAGTTGGAGTTAACTTTTAACCTCTGTGATGTTCTAGGTGAGTACTTTGAGCTTGGATATGTTCAAAAGATATGTTTAGGGGAGAAAATGAGGTTCTAAGGAATGTTCGGACACAGGTGTGGAAAGTGTTTGGTCCTGCTTCTTCCGTTTAGTTTTTCATCCAGCGTTGACCGCTCAAGCGGTGGGTGCGCGCTCGAGCGGGATGGTGGCAAAGAGTGGGTTAGTGAGTTGACCGCTCGAGCGGTGGCTGTGAGCTGGAATGGTGGTGTGGCAGAGATGTATGTCGGCAGGGGTCCACTCGAGCAGTGGTTGGTGCTCGAGCGGTGGAGGCCTGGCGCTAGATTCTATAAGTATCTGAGGCTTGGAAGATATTTTGGAATTCTTAGCTTCTACGCTAAGTTTCGGCTATCTCTACCTTCTCTCTAGCTTTTGATGGGTCCGGTGCTCGATTTTCAGCAAGCAAACAACAGATCCTTGCTATTGGTGCTGGGGTGAATCTCGTTAAAGGGTGCTACGTGCAGTTATATATTTTTTCATCAGTTGAAAATGCTTTAAATTGTCATATTTTATGTTTAAATCTTGTTTTGTTGGGGTAAAAAGTATGTTTTGTGCTTTTTTTGATTTATTACATGATATGACTTGTGGATAGTTCGTTTTCAAAAAGTGGTTTTGAAAACAGTGAAAACATTTTTGATAATGCTTTGTTTGATGTCCATTTTGATGGATGGATTTGTATATATGTTTAATGTATAACTGTTGTTTCATAGTCGAGCTATGAGTTTGGCGAGAGGAACCTTTAGGGTTGGACTCGCGGTGTTCTGGTAAGAGGAACCTTTGAGGTTGGACTCACAGTGTTGTGTAGGTTTTGGGGGAGGAACCGTTTGGGTTGGACTCACGCGGATACGTTTTTAAATGTGATAATTGAAAAGGACCATGCAGAGATCTTTGGATCTAGTAAATTCGAGGCACAAGTTGCTCCACGGTGAAAGACCGAAACACTGCGCAGGATGGGTTTATCTGCTCGTCGGCTAGTGAACCGGGAAAGAAAGCAGGTCTTGTTGGGATATAGAAGGTTTCGTTACTCCATGGGGCCTGTGTGGCCAAGTGGATGGTAGCGTTACTTGGGTCTATATGCCCGCTCAACATCGGTGCCTATATTTTGGAATCACATGGATGTGATCTGTGTGTAATGTGCGTGTTTGCGTGCGTTGTTCTGCTTTTTTATAGAATTTGTCATTACTTGACGGGTCTTATATGACTTAAGGGATGGGTAATAGACAGGAATCTATAATTGTTACCGTTGTGTTCTCAGCTGTGAGTTCCAAGTGAAGAATAACGTTTTGGTTAATGCTTTTCTTTAACTGTGAAACGTTATCTGCATTGTTAATATGCATGATTTTGGGGATGGAAAACTGATTTGAGGCTTATGTCATGTTGGGTGGTAGAGGAAGTCACATATGCCGGGAGAAACACAGTTGACCAATGACCTAAGTTGTATCACGAGGCATAGAATGGTCACATTCAGTGATAGAAATTGTCATGTCTAGTGGTGGAAGACATCCCATATGTTGATAGAGAAACAAACTTGACATATGATCAAAGTGTTAGCACAAGGCATGCAAGTATCACATTCGGTGGTCGAAATTGTCACATATTGTTGTAGAAACACACTTGTCCAACGACCAAAATTGTACCACGGGGCATGGAAGGGTCACATTCAGGGGCCGAAATTGTTAGGTCTAGTGGTGGAAGTGGTCACACAAGGTGGTAGAAACATACTTGACATCTGACCAAAGTGTTTGCACGTGGCATGCAAGTGTCAAATATAGTTGGGGAAGCTGCCATGTTGGGTGGTAGAATTTGTCACATGTGGTTGTAGAAACTCACTTGTCCATTGAGCAAAGTCGTACCACGTGGCATGGTATGGTCACATTCAGTGGTATAAGCTATCTTGTTTTGGGGTAGAAGTGGTCACATATGACGGTATAAACACACTTGACATATGACCAAAGTGATAGCACATGGCATGCAAGGTTCATATATAGTTGTAGAAGATGTCATGTTGGGTGGTAAAAACACGCTTGACCTATGACAAAAGTTGTACCACGTGGCATGGAAAAGTCACATTCAGTGGTTGAAATTGTCATGTCTAGTGGTAGAAGTAGTCACATATGGCGGTCGAAACACACTTGACATACGAGCAATGTTGTCAAACTTGGTGGTAGAAGTGGTCACTTGTGGGGGTATAAACACACTTGACAAATGACGAAAGTGTTAGCACTTGGCTTTTAAGGGTCATATATAGTTGTAGAAGTTGTGATGTTGGGTGACAGAAGTAGTCACATATGCTGGTAGAAACACACTTGGCCAGTGACCAAGGTTTTACCACGTGGCATGGAATGATCACATTTTGTGGTAGAAATTGTCTTGTCTAGTGGTGGTTGTGATCCCATTTGTTGATAGAATCACACTTGTTATATGACCAAAGTGTTAGCACATGGCATGCAAGTGTCCTATCCAAGTGTAGAAGTTGTCATGTTGGGTGGTAGAAGTAGTCAGATATGGTGGTGGAAACACACTTGACCTATGACCAAAGTTGTACCACGTGGCAGGGAAAGGTCACATTCAGTGGAAGAAGTTGTAATGCTGAGTGGAAGAAGTCGTTACGTATGGGAATAGAAACACCCTTGGCCAACAAAAAAAGTGTTAGCACAAGGCATCCATGTGTCACATTCGGTGGTAGAAGTTGCCATTTTATGTTGTAGAAGTATCCATAATTGGTGGTAGAAATACACTTGACCTATTGCATAAGTTTTGCAAAGGGGCTTCCAAGTGTCATATCTAGTTGTAGAAGTTGTCATCTTATGTTGTAGAAGTGGTCATAATAGGTGGTAGACAGACATTTGACCTATTACACAAGTTTTCCCGTGTGGCTTCCAAGTGTCGTATCCAGTGGTAGAAATTGTTAACCTTAGTGGTAGAAGTGGTCACACATGGAGGTGCAAACACATTTTACAAATGACCAAAGTGTTAGCTACTTGCTTGCAAAGGTGATATCAAGTGGTAGAAGTTGTCAAACCTAGTGATAGAAGCGGTCACATGTGGTGGTATAAACTGACTTGACCCATGACCAAAGTCTTATCACGTGGCATGGAAGGGTCACATTCAGTTGTCGAAGTTTTCGTCCTTAGTGGTAGAAGTGGTCGCAAATGGTCGTATAAACACAGTTGACATATGACCGATGAGTTAGTACATGGCATGCAAGGGTCATATATGGTTGTAGTAGTTGTGATGTTGGGTGGTAGAAGAAGTCACATATGCCGAGAGAAACACACTTGACCAATGACCTAAGTTGTACCACGTGGCATAGAATGGTCACATTCAGTGGTAGAAATTGTCATGTCTAGTGGTGGAAGTGGTCCCATATGCTGATAGAGAAACAAACTTGACATATGATCAAAGTGTTAGCACAAGGCTTGCAAGTATCACATTTAGTGGTCGAAATTGTCACATATTGTTGTGGAAACACACTTGTCCAATGACCAAAGTTGTACCACGGGGCATGGAAGGGTCACATTCAATGGCAGAAAGTGTCAAGTCTAGTGGTGGAAGTGGTCACACAAGGTGGTAGAAACATACTTGGCATCTGACCAAAGTGTTAGCACATGGCAAGCAACTGTCAAATATAGTTGTAGAAGCTGTCATGTTGGGTGGTAGAATTTGTCACATATGGTTGTAGAAACTTTGTTGTCCGTTGACCAAAGTCGTACCACGTGGCATGGTAGGGTCACATTCTGTGGTATAAGCTGTCTTGTTTTGGGGTAGAAGTGGTCACATATGACGGTATAAACACACCTAACATATGACCAAAGTCATAGCACATGGCATGCAAGGGTCGTATATGGTTGCAGAAGTTGTGATGTTGGGTGGTAGAAGAAGTCACATATGCCGGGAGA
>JAOTRH010106433.1:0-15593 GCA_034768845.1 Heliamphora exappendiculata | reverse complement strand
TTTCTATCCCTCTTCTTTTGATATTTGCTTGATTTCACATTTGCATATATAGTTGTCTGGCAATATTAAAAAAAAAATTTCAAAAAAAGTATTTAATCTCTTTTTCTGTCAAAAAAACCCAATTCACCCCCCCTCTTGGGTTACCTTGTTCTAACAGTAATTGTGGACTAAAGGGAAGAGGATTAGGGACGGAAAGATGAAGATCACATACCAGAACGCCTGCAGAGAGTCGCTCAGAATAATATGGGGTAGACTCAAATAAACTCACATCACGATAGACAAAAAACTTATGAAGACCAGGGCTATAACACCGATAACCTTTCTGAGTACGAGAGTAGCCCAAGAAAATATATTTAAGAGCTCGAGGATCAAACTTGTCATTACTTGGAGCAAGTTGATGGACAAAACAAACACAACTAAAGATGCAGGGAGTAAAACAAACAGCGGTGTATGTGAAAAGAGAACATAGTGAGGAGTCTATCCCTTAAGCACAGATGAGGGCATACGATTAATTAATAACAAGTGGCCAAGACAGCTTCACTCCAAAAAGATTTGGGAACGTTTATTTGAATTAAGAGGGTCTGTGCAACTTCAATCAAATGTCGATTTTTGTGCTCAGCTACTCCATTTTGTTGTGAGTGTGAGAGCAAGATGATTGATGAAGGATGCTAGATTGAATCATGAAGTTACTAAAGGAATGAGAAAAATATTCATTGCGCAAAATGCGAACTTTAGTATTAATTTGAGTTTGAATTTCAGCATAAAAGGTACAAAAGATATAAAATAATTCTAAACAATCTTTCATTAAATAAAGTCAGGTGACTCTAGTACAATCATCCACAAAAGTAACAAAATACAAAAATCCCAATTTAGAAGTGACGCGACAGGGGACCCAAATATCTGAATGAACTAACATAAAAGGTACAAAAGATTGAGTTTGAATTTTAGCATAAAAGGTACAAAAGATAGAAAATAATTCTAAACAATCTTTCATTAAATAAGTTAGGTGACTCTAGTACAATCATCCACAAAAGTAACAAAATACCGAAATCCTAATTTAGAAGTGACTCGACAGGGGACCCAAATATCTGAATGAACTAACATAAAAGGACTCAACTCTCGTTTGTTAGTCCGAGAAGCAAAAGGAGCATGATGATGCTTTCCTAATTAACATGACTCACAATCTAAAACTGAAATAGAACTTAAACTAGGAACTAAAAGTTTTAAGTTGTCGAAAGATAGATGACTAAGACGACAATGAATCTGAAGCAGAGAAGCAATAACAGGGCATGCAGAAGGAAAAACTGCGAAAGATGCCTTAGTGTCCAAATAATAAAGACCACCTGACTCATGTCTTTTTCCAATTGTCTTCCTCGTCACCATACCTTGAAAGACAACAGAATCAGGAAAGAAAGAAATAGAACAGTTGAGATTTTTGGTAAGTTGATTCAGAGACATCAAATTAAAAGAAAAACAAGGGATATATATATATAAGACAAAAGACAGAAAGCGAAGGTATTAGGTTGAATGGTGCCTATGCCTTCAACAGAACTGGTAGAAACCATCTGCTAACGTAACACGGGGTAAGGAAGATGAAGACTTGAGATGAGAAAAAATCTGAGATATACATGACATATGATCCGTGGCACTAGAATCAATGACCCATGGGCGAGATGTAGAAAAAGATGAAAGACAAGCAGTAGGGGTACCTTTTTTGGCTAGAGATGCAACTGGAAGAGATGCCTGCAAAGTTACCTGATACTAAAGAAACTTAGAGTACTCTTTTTCGAAAACAGTGATATTCTTTTCCTTAATCAGAGTAGAAGAGGAAGAAGGGTGAACATTGGCGAACGCCACAGCATTAGCAAACCGAGAAGGTTTGCCAACAAGATCCCAACACGTCTCTCGTGTATGATTATATAAGCCACAATTGGAACACTGACAAGGTGGACCTCTACCTCGACCACCACGAGAACTACCGATGCGACAACCTCGAGAACCACCACTTCCTTGGCCATAACTGTAACCACGAAATTGATCACCTCGGTATTGTGTAACTAGAGCTGAACGATCAGAATTTTCCTGATAAGAACTACTAGAGCCTTGAGAACTGTCTCAAGAAGTAAC
Source organism: Heliamphora exappendiculata (assembly GCA_034768845.1). NCBI lineage: Eukaryota > Viridiplantae > Streptophyta > Magnoliopsida > Ericales > Sarraceniaceae > Heliamphora > Heliamphora exappendiculata. The sequence continues at coordinate 13,466 of JAOTRH010106433.1, read as the reverse complement.
GCGTAAGATTTTACAATATATCTCGGCAAGATAAGGGAGCTCAGCTCCTGCCAAAATATGAGAGCGAACGAACTCAAATTCGGTCTGTAATCCTGTTAAAAATCTCATCACAACCATCTGTTCTCGTTGTTGTTGCATTTTGTGAATATCATTTGTGATGGGAAGAACCACATTTAACTCTTCATGAAGTTTCTTAAGTGCAGCAAAATAATCTGTAACAAACATATTATCTTGTTGCAATTGAAAGTATTCAACGGAAATGTCATACATACGAGTAAGATTACTAGAATATAACATTTGAATATACTCCCAAATTTCCTTACAAGTGTCAAGATGAGTACACATATCGGTAATATGTGACTCCATAGAATTTCATAACAGTGTAGCAATCTGAGCATCCTCTTGTTCCCATTCAGGTTTCCTCTTATCATCGGATGGACCAGATATAGTTAAGTGGTTTCGTTTACCTTGACCAATTAAAGTAACTTTTACGGATTTGGATCAATGCAAATAATTAATTCCATTCAACTTACAAGTAGTGAGTTGTGGAATGGTGAATTGAGGAACAAATGGTTTGGTATCCATAACTTCACCAACCAAACACAGAACAATTGTCTTTCACAAAGGAACAGAAACTCACAGCACACAAAAAGGATCCCGAATCATAAAAGTAGAGGTTGTCCATATTAGATCTAACTAGGGTTAATAAAAAAAATTAACTGTTCATACCAAAGGAAGCAGCAAATAAGGGAATCATTCTCAAACACATGGAACAACTGTAGCGACTATGAAAGACGGTGACGGCAGCAACGACTATGGTGGATGGCGACGGCGGTGACGACTGTGGTGGACGGCAACATCGGCGACTGTAGTGGATGGCGGAGGCGACGGCCGCGAGGGATGATTTGCGAAAACTATGCGGTGACAACTGTGATTCGCAATTGTAAAGACTGTGACGTTGGCGACTGTGAGGTGTGAGGTGTGAGGTGTGGTCACGACTGTGAATCGCAAAGAGTCGGCGAGGCAGTGATGTCGTGACTGTGATTTGCGATGTCGCGATGGTGTGATGTGTTGATTCGCGAAGATGTCGCGATGTGGTCGACGATTACGGTGATGGATGTGGTCGGCGATGACGGCAACAAAGCTTAAGAAAGAAGGCGGCAGCGGTGGATGGATTAGGGTTAGGGTTGTTGATGACTGAGGTTTTTTTTTTTTTATTTCTCAGAAATTTTAGCTCTGATACTATGTTAATGCGACATATTAACAGAATGAGAGAGCTTAACCTAAAAGGGTAGCTCCTATAACTATTTATATTAAATAAAATATTATAAAATTACATAAATCACCCTCAACAATAATCATTTTTTAATATATCTTTTTCAATTGATAACAGTGCTAATCCACTTAATTTTCTTGTGACAGTCAATCTAGTATAAGATTTTATTAATTTCATTGTCGCGCCTAACCTATTTTATTTGTGGGCCTAATTAGTAATCTACTTCTTGAACTTTGTTAATAAGAATTAATAAAGTTTTTTTAGACTTGTCAATATTTGGTAAATGATCTTACAAATTTGGAGGTCTCGTTGAAGTTGAGGGCCTTAGGGGCCTAGGTCACCTAACATATGGGCCACCCCTAGAAGTGTATAGGGCCTTTTTTTATGGTTGACCGTTTTGTATGTGTGACATTTCTTTAATACCTATTTTTAAAAAATAAAATTTCTTTACATATCGAAAAAAAGTACAGGTGCTGAATATATGCTGGGTGAGAGCTATTAAGTTGTTTCCCAACATACCCAAAAACACATGTGAAAGTAGCACTTACAGCTTGCATTATCAAAATGGAATAAATGTAGGTCTTGGCTTAATAACAAAATGAAGACTACGCATCTAGCATGTTTAACTGTTCACTTTTCAAGAGAGTTGAATAGGCAACAATTCATCTAAATAGCTATGAAGAAGGCGCACAAATCATGTTCAAGTGTTCAATATCCTTTCAAGAGAGATAAATAAGCAACTATTCATGAAGATAGCTTGGGGACTGAGCCTTCTTGCTTAAACCTTGGCCTTCATGCTTGAACCTTGCAAAATCTGATATGTTATCTTGCCCAGTAGTCAAGAATAGCATAGATCCAATCGGTATTCCATCAGGCTTAAAGCATGGCATACCATATTGTATGTGGTACAAAACAACTTAATCACTCCGGCAATAAATATAGGAATATGTTATGACTAGCATGGATACAATATCTTCACAATTAATTCCATATCATCCCAAAGGTGGTGTGACTATAAAATGACTCGTCGGTCCTCGCATGATCGAAAAGTTGCCCCTTTTTATCCTTCGGTTCCTTTATGACCTAAAACTGATCACCATCTGTTTGGTCCCCGTCATGACCCTAAACTGACTCAACGGTACTCGTCATGACTCTAAACTGATAAGTTGACTCATCGGTCTTTGCATGACCTAAAATTGATATCTGTCTTAACGGTCCTCCTCATGACCTTAAACTGACTCGCCCGTTTTCGCACGAGCTAAAAATGCCCTAGCACATTCGGTCCTTCTCATGACTTGATATCCATTTTATCAGTCTTCCTCATGACCTTAAACTAACTCGCCGTGCTTCGTACGAGCTAAAATTGCCCCGAGCACATTCGGTCCTTCTCATGACCTAAAATTTACTTTTCGGTCATCGCACGACCTAAAACTGCCCCTAGCACCTTCGGTCCTCCTCATGATCTAGAACTAACTTTTCGGTCCTCGTTCGACTTAGAACTACTTCTAGCATCTTTGATCCCTATCATGACTCTAAATTGACTTGTCGGTCCTTGCATGACTTAAAAATACCCATTTAAACCTTCGGTCCTCGTCACGATCTAAAACTGATTAGTTGTCTCTTTAGTCCCCGTCATGACCTTTAACCGACTCCTCGATCTTGTTTACGACCTAAAGTTAATCATTGATGATTCTTCGGTCCGTGTTGCGACCTTAAAATTTGTATGATTGCATTATACCTGTTTGCACCTTATCTTATCTGCCATGCATCATGATTATCCTGTTTGCATCATGCTAGGATTATTTTCTCATGGCTCCTTCCTCCTAGTTTTGGCAAGTCTATGACATAATCAGTACTTTTTCTTTTTATTCAATTATTCCTCGATATGATTCACTTTTGGCTTTGAAAGTATCTTTTGTAGAGTTGGACAGAAGGATGTAATCAATGCTTCCTTAGACTTGGCTTTCTGCAACAACTTTTTGATCCTTGACTGGCATGACTGCTCGATCGGTCTAAAGACCGCTCGAGTGGTCTATCTCGGGACATTCTTATGGGTTATGTAGGATTAGCAGCTGTTTGATATAAATTTTGTTTTAGGCAACTATTTTTCTTTGAGCGTTTTATTTTGTTTTAGGGGCTGCTACTTAATAGTTTGAGGGGGAGTTCTTTTGAGGAAGAATTGACGATTCCATGCTAGTTTACTTCATCTAAAGTTTATCGTCAAATCTTCATTTTCATTATAGCATCCAGTGCTTGAGAGGATTCTTAAGTGACGAAGTCCGGAGGAGGATTCTAAAGACAAGCAAGCATAAAATTGGTGTACGAGGATTCGGCAAGAAGATGAATTGCAATAGGTTGAGGGTTCAACTAGGTTTTTTGTGAGACGTTTCTTATAACCAAAACTTGATTAGTGCTTGTTTTTATCGGACTTGGATAAGTCCCGTGGTTTTTACCCTTGTTGGGGTTTTTCACGTAAAAATCACATGTTTCATTGTGTGATGCATGTGTTGATGTGTTAAGTGTGCTTAGCTATCTCATTATTGCATATCAAACTTCAAGTTTTGTTATTTGCATACCAAATTCTAGTTTTTTCAATTGGTATTAGAGCAGATTTTTCATTGATCTTCGTTTTTGTTTGATTTGCACACATGGAGTTTTTGAAAAAAGGTGCATCCACCGGTAGACTTTCCCTTCTTGATGGGACAAATTACCCGTTCTAAAAAGTTAGGATGAGGGCTTTTCTTAAGCCCATTGATGAGAGAGTTTGATTAGCTGTTATTGAGGGGTATGCCTATCCAACCATGATATTTGATGAGAAAAGTGTCCCTAACCCATCGACTAAATGGGATAGAACAGATTTTGAGAATGCTGGATGGAATAGTAAGGTTATGAACGCTATCTTTAGCGGGATCACTCAGGAGGAATTCCGTAGAATATGCACTTGTGACTTGGTTAAAGAAGCGTGGGAGATATTGGAATTCACTCATGAAGGAATGCAAACTGTAAAAATCTTTAAATTTCAACGTCTTATCACAAATTTTGAAACTCTACGTATGAAAGAAGATTAGAAATTTGATGATTTTTATGCTAAGTTAAGTGACATTATTAATGCTTTATTTAATTTTGGTGAAAAGATCCCTAATTCAAAAAGTATATAACAAGTGTCAAAACCAACTGTACCAAAGAGTAGAAGCCAACATGATCTCCCCCTTTTGGCACTGAATTGCCAAGGCGAGGCAGAGCAGTCACTGAGAAGGGGGTAGCCGAGCGCACGCAAAGGCCATGAACTCCTGCTGCTCTTCCCAAACGGCATGCTCATGTTGAATGAGACCTTGGACATCCGCACAGAGTAAGTTGACGTCATCCCTGATCAAACCAACCTCTGCCTCTAGTCTGGCCAACCGATTAAGAACCTCTGCCATCTTTTTGAAACCCTAGAACGGGCCGTGTCCTTGAACTCACGGCCGCTACCTTTTTGAAAATCCTAGAAAAGGCCGCGACTTCCTTTGTCACGGCTGCCACTTTTTGAGCCTAGCCATAACTTTCAAAAGTCGCAGCTGTCCTTTTCATTGCCATAAAGGTAGCGGCCGGCACTGTACAAAAGAAAAAAAGGTAGTGGTTGGCACTTTTACACCTTTTTGGATAGGTGGAAGCATTCCACGGGGTCTGTGTTGTCCACCTTGCCTATAAATAGGCATCGTTTTTGCACAAAAACAAGAGAGAACAACCTGGATGCCCAAGCTTTGCCAAAATACATCCCCACCCGATATTCTCATATCCATTCCACACTTTTTGGGCCTTGTTAGTTGCCTTACTTGCATTGAGGGAGGTCTTGGAGCTCGTATTGGTTTGGAGATAGCATATTCTCACATCCGAAGAGGCATTCGAGGTGGATATTCACACGAGGTAACCTTAGAAACCTATGACTCTTCTATAAACCCTCATATTCTCCTCCCGATGGTGTTGTGGATAAAGTTTTCATTGTTTTCATTGTTCATTTCTCATTTATTTCAATCTAAGCATCGTTCATTCAAGTTTTCCTTATAAACAATATATTTGTGGCTTTCTGTCTTGTATATAACAGTTGTTTTTCGTTTTATTTTGACACTCACAAGCACATTGAGCACATCAAAAACTCTCTAAGGCTCTAAAAATATGACGGCAGCGACCTTCCAGTGTCACGGCCGCGTGTTTTGTTGAACCTATAGTCACGGCCGTCACTTTTGTACATTTGACCGACACTGTTTTGCCTTCGTTCCTCACGGCCGCTACATCATGTTGTGGTTTAACCTAGAATAAATGGGTTATGGTCTCTGTCCCACACGTCCTGTCCATTTGAGTTTATTTTAGACCTTGTATGATGATTATACCCTTTTTGGATCCTCAAAAACCTTGGCCACGACTTTTAGTTGTCACGGCCGTAACTTGGTTTTGCTCTGTTTCTCGTGGTAACTCTATATTTGTCACGACCGCATGTTTTGTGATTCATTTGGTCACGGTCACAACTTTAGTTGCCACGGTCGTGAGTTTGCTGCATATCCAGTAGCTTAAATATGATGTTTAAGTCTTTTTTATTTTTTTTGTACAACCTATTCATAGCATGTTAGAGGCAGAAATATTGTTGCATGGCCCCTTAGGCTTTTGTTTGTTCATTTTACGGTCTCCTTGCATATTTTTCACTTTGCTTTGCTCAAACGATACGTGTAGTATATTTAAAAATAATAATCAAGTTGCATGACTCATAGGATCATAGTTAGGATTTTATGCTTTGCTTGCTTTTGTTTGAATTCTCTTTAACCTCTCGTTCTGTATATATTACCTTTAAAAAGTTTATAACAAGAACTAATATTGACAAAATAGAGGCCAACCTCACGGTTGGGTGAAAAGAGTGCTTAACATCTTCCCTTTTCGTACCTTAGCTCTTGAATCCTATTTTCTCTGGTTATGCTTTTAAAAAACCTACAGCCTTCTTTTTGTCTTTCTTGATTTTTTTCAAAAATCAAGTGGTGACTCTATTTTTCTAAAATGTGCTCGGATACCTTGGATTTTTCTTATTTAAAAAAAAAACTCTTTTCTCAAAATAATAGATATTCGGTGCATCGTACTCCCATCCCGTAAAAACGCCCGCAAACAGCCCTAAGCCACTCCTCAGCTTCCCTTGGTTCTGCACCTCCCCTAAACGTTGGGGTTCGCTACCTGCCTAACTCCGATAAGAACTACGCTCGATCACGTACATGTGGATAATTAATACTAGCTGCAAGCTCTCGCAAAACCTGAGCTAATCCCAGTGGTGTTTCGTCATCTATTATCCCGTTAGCTTGTCGGTTGTTCGGTCGTCTACCGGCCATCCTAGAATAAAAGAAAAGGGGAGTGTTATGGTTTTGAGGATTTTTTTTGATATTTGTGATTGTTTTTATGTTTTGGGATCTTGTGGAGTTAAGTTTGAGAATGTGAGATAACTTGTGGAGACGTTGATAACAAACACTTGCATTTTATATTGTTCAAATTCAAACATATAATCGATACAAGGTTTCAAAGGTTCACAAAATATGCATACAACATTTGAACAAAAGAAAAGACACAACGCCTACCATGCTAAAGCTTGACTAGACAGGTGTGGGTAGAAATCGCGAATGGCTATCTCACGCTTCTAAGTTGCCTCATAGATCCTGTAATAGCGCCACTGCACCTCGATACTCCAAATGTTAGCTGATCCCTCGTGATTCCTATCGGTTATCGCCACTAGTATCTTCTTGTACGTCTCCAGGTTGCGAAGGTCGATCATTCCTCTCTCGTCTCTTGGCCTCTGGTTCTACAGCCATCTTACGCCTAACATATCTCTAAGCTGTTCTTTGAATATGAGTGGTGTACCTTTAGACGGAATGTAGTCTCATCACACTTCTCTAAAACTCTCAGCGGTCCCATGTATCGAGGAAAAGACTCAGACTTTCTCCATTTTTGCATCCTCTCAGGGAAGACTCTAGCATAAACTCATTCTCTTATGCGATAATTCCTATGATAGTCTTGACGGCTTCAGTTTATAGCTACATTCGCGACTTCATCTTTTCCTGATTCCAACGGTGGTGCCCCTAGCAGATCGTAAAGAATAGCAATCTCTCCTGCATCCTCATCGGGTATCTCTTATGGATTTGAGTCTTCTGATTCTGGTGCTGACCATGGTTCCTCTTCAATTTTCGAATTGAATGTCATCCCAAGAAAGAGAAGATCGGGGGAAAAACTTAAGATATGGATTTTAAGTTGCTAGAATTATAAGTGATAAATTAAATCATATAGACACTACAGAGGTTCTACGCTACAGAACTTGTAATTTCTCATAACCTAAGGCTTGAAGGTTCACTAAACCTAGACTTTGATACCAACTGTAACGCCCCGGTTTCCGACACGTTAGGACATACATAAATATAAAATAAAGGAATATTCTAGCTATTCATTCATAGATATGCATAATAATATTACATCATTAAGGTTTCAAGGCTACCCAAAATACATGGGTGTTTACAGTTTCACAAAGAAATTACAAAAAAATTATACTGAGCACTCGGGAACTGAACAAAAAGAAACAAGAAGGTGATTTGATTCTTCGTTTGAACTTCACCGGGATCTGCTTGCTCCGAGAACTCACCCTGGTCGGTATAGCCTTCGTCATAAGTGATTTCTTCCTCAAAGACTTCCTCCCCACCTGTGGCACGAAGCCATGAGCCAAAGCCCAGCAAAAAACACTCTAAACTCTCCAACCATTCTCACGGTCCAAATTCACCACAACGCATTTCATACAACACTTAAAGCATTTATATGTCAAAGAGATTTGAAAGACGTAACATGGGGAGGTAAATATGAAGTGACCATTTATGTAAGGAATGTGATAATAAATACAATGCAAGTACCCAACCCAACCATACTCCACGACCCAAACAACGAAATTCCACGACGGGAATTTAAAAGTAGACTTCATTGGACAAATTGAACACTTAGCCATTAATCGACCCTCGTTGTGAATAATAACTGTGTTGCTGGGCTTCATGTCCCTGCTGATTTATTTAATCACAACGGCATGGAGTGGGAACCAGTGCAATGCGACTGTGTTACCGAACGCGATCGTGACCGATTCAAATTTGGCTGTGTACCCAATGCGCCCACCTTAAGAGTCATGATGTTATTGCCTAGTGTCAACCCGAAGCCTAAAGAACCAATATCAAAATGCTAGCAAAGAACCTATGGGGCCTAACAATTTTCATTATAACAATACACCGAAGACATACCTAGGGTGCACACAGGGAATATATCTCAAAATATTTCATAAAACCAGCAATTAGAAACGCTTTAGACTTAGAATCAAAGAAGAGATAGTTCCAACATATCCCAATCCACAATGGTATATATAAAATGGACTCCAATATGCCATGATGTAATTATGGCAATGCCCAGAATGGTACAACATGCATCTCAAAGTACAACTACTTCATACCTGCTATAAATAATGCAAAAAATATTTTAAAAAACCCACTCCAATAGATAAATGAGCATTAGTTGCATTTCAAGGCTTAAGATATCCATTTCAAGGCTTAAGATATCCATTTCATATCCATTTAATCATGTCACAACGAGCATTTAATTCCATTAGGTTTGGATGTCAAAGTCTATTTTGTATTAATTCCAACCATATCATGACAAATTCAGCATTCATTTCGTATTCATTGCAGTCTTATAAAGATGAGTACTTCTTCTATTCCAAATTATCCAATTCAACCAGGCCAGGTATTTCTTGTAATTATTTTAAGTCTTTTGGAACAATCAGTGAGCTTTAAGGCCATTTCATCCAAGTTGTTCACCCGCTACTCTTTAGGCATGAGTAACCTTAATTGTAGGAACCCCCTGCTGGGCTGACGATTCACTTTTAAACTCATTTCCATGATTCAAAGTAAGAATCTAGTTAAAATCTCGCTTCAATTAAGAAAAAACTTTATTCTAAACTTGGATGGAACCTCTCAAGCATTTGAATCCCAAAGCGGCAAAAGAAAAAAAAAGTTAGAATTTGTAGTAGTCATCAGATTATGGAATAAAAACTCAACTTTAGTAAAGTACTCCGTATTTGCATAGCGTTTATTTATATCTACAAAGAAACAATTAGCAACATACATCAATCTACAATATTCATTTATATTTACCATATACATTAGCACTAACCAAAAAATATTTCTTGTATTATATTTATATACAATTTATCGATACTTCCATAGGCATTATGTTCCCTCGCTCCCACGCGTTTGCCCTTGTTCTTGCTACATGCAACTATATGTTGGAACTATCTAGTTGGCCAAGAATTTCTATTTAAGGTCTTTGGCCTTAAGGAGGAATAACTCGTGCTTGCTAATTTCTCCACATTAGTAGCTTCATCACGCAAAGTTCTTATCTCATTTAATTCAAGTCGTCATGACTATATCAATATTTATTGTGACTTTATGATATATTCATCACCATAAAGACTAGTTGGAAAGCAATGCTTTCCGACTAAAGGTAACAATATACTAAACCTTTCCGACTAAAGCTAACTATATCAATATACTTAACGGTCGATATTTAAAACCCTTTGAACGTAGTGTGTAGTTTCTTTTGACCTATTCGAAAAGTTTCAAGGAAAAGTTGGTTGTCTTCTTCAAGAAATGCCATTGCCTTTCTTCAATGGTGACTCTTTGAACTCTAGATAAACCTAAGGTAATAATGTGACAATTTCATTTGAAGAACTCCTACATTATCTACATCATCTTGTCTTTGTGTTCTAACTTCTTCATTTTCGCCAGTGATTTTCTAATAGGATAAGGGTTCTAGTTACAAGACTATAGTGGAACTTTAGAAAGTCTTGGATGTTAGGTATTGTATATCTTGAAGATAGAATTTTCAGTGTTCATCTGCATCATAGCTAGGAAGCTATGTAGCATGGACACGCGACACGATATGGACACGACATAGACACGTCGACATGTCAATTTTAAAAAAATATAGGACATGACACGCCTCGGACACACTAAAAATCTATCTTTTTATATATTTATTATATGTCAAATATGTAAATAATTTATTTAGTGATAATTAAAAATATACAACATATCATTAATAAAATTATAAAATCCTATATTTCATCTTAAACATGGATACACTCATAATTTTTACTTTGGGCGAGTGAACACTATTTAATTAGAAAATTCAAAGCAAACATTTGAAAGGCGATATTAATTTCAAACAACACAAATTGTGTAAATATTACTCTCAAATTATAATAGCCTTAAATGTTCCAAAACATATTTAATATGCATAATTTGTGTTTCGTTGAATGCAAAATTGTTACTACTTACTAGGAAGAAATTCATCACATAGGATGTGTTCGGAGAGTTTAAGAAGTGCCCATCAAGTGTTGTAGAAGTGCATGGCATTTATAAATTTAAAATTTTAATTAAAAAACATTTATAAAGCATCAGATGAATTTGAGAGTGTTCAAAGAGTGCTCAAGAAGTGTCGTGTCTAACATGCATCCTCCTTAGAATTGTCCATGCTTCTTAGCTAGGAAGTTACTATCTTTAAATTTTTGTGACTGAAATTTAATCATTTTGATTGTAAACCAGCTAAAACTACTGCATATCACAATGATAAACTCACCTAATAAAGAAGCGCCAACAAAGCTACTAAAGATAGAGATGAGAAATTTCATGAGATGCATTCCTTTTATCTAGTTACCTATTTTTTGATAATCGCGTTGAAATATGTTTACAATTATGTGATATCCCTTAATTTGGTTTGTGTAGTGCAACTTGATTTTTAAATTTTTTTTTAATAATGCACAATTCCAAAAATAGCAAGATATCATACGAGTGCTATGAGATACAATCACATAAGAGAACTTGTGAAGAAAGGTAAGGATTTACTAGAGTAGCTAAGTACTGATTATAAGCTTGCTGATCCAATGGAAAAGTCATTAAGTGGCGAAAAGATCAACTGACTGATGGAAGGCATGAGTTTGTTACCAGTTAAGAAAGATAGTATTGATTGTAGCCAACTCCAAAAAGCTGGTGTCAAGATAATATGAAAATCACCTTATTAGAGTTCAATGGAAATTTAAGAAACATCTATGATGGACATGTAATGCAAGGCTGCATTCCAGTGCATTGGTAAATTCATACTTGTTAGAATCGTACAATTAATAATTTGATTCAAACGATTCGATATGAGTTTTGAATTACACGATAAGAATCGTTACTTAGAATTGGAAGTCACATTGAATCGTACGATTCACAATTTGATTCATACTATTCACGATTCGATTCATGCAATTCATGCATTTTTTTTTTTTTTGAAAAGGCTCTTAACAATGCTGGTTAAGGCAATAGTCTTATCTATCTTTTAAAAAAGGTTCAATGATCTTGTGCTCGGTCATCAAGACGATGCTTATTTTTGTTGATTTGGTTAATTTTACTATATGTTCTTCATTTTTTTCAGTCCTTAAACTTTACATAGTTTTATAAGTAGATAGACAGGTATGATTATATATTATAAAAATATATAAAATGAAGTGAATGTTATTATTCACGATTCGATAATATTCGCAATTCATTATTTTATCAAAACAATTTGCGATTTGACAACCATGGGTAAACTTATGAATAGTGGGGCTAAAAAGTTGGCAGTGCATTGGTAAACTTAAGAGAAGCCAACATCGACAAGTATGTAAGGGCTGCTTCCTTCGGATTCCTGGTAAAGATCTAGAGTACTTGCTAAGTAGGATCAACGTTAGGCCAATTCATGCTTTTCTTTTTGGAACGATGAGCACTGGTCCTTTTCATTATCTTTTCTTAACTTTTGCATTGCGAAAGCTAGGTTAAGAGATTAGGAACTTATAAAGCTTTTGAGGTGGTTCCCCTTGTTAGCTTTATTATGTTTGTTATTATATATTTATTATCCAGTGTGCGTGGGTGTAATGATGTTACCTAGCTTTATTATTAATAAAGAGTCTCGCCTATCCTTTAGGGTACGATTTCCCATTATTCGCAGTTTAATAACATGGTATCAAAGTCACCGGACCTCTGGTAACCCTAGCCTCCCTCCTCCAACCACAGCCCCCAAACCCTAACCCTAACCCTAAACCACCAGCCACCAGCTACCAGCCACAACCACCAAACCAGTACTTGCCGACTACCAAAACCCTAAACCAGTGCCGAAACCCTAGCCACAGCCCTAAACCCTAACCCTCAACCACAGCCCTAAACCCTAACCCTCAACCACAGCCACCAGCCACCAAACCAGTACTTACCGACTACCAAACCCTAAACCAGTGCCAAAACCCTAGCCGCCACCTAAACCCTACCTGCCAGACCCAAATTGTCGCCGAAGACCATACACCAGTGGCCGCCAGTCGTCGACAGTCCTAAACTCAAGTCGTCAACTGTCGACGCACCACCCAAGACCCTCGCCGACCACTTAAAACCCTCGCCGACCACCCAATGACCCTTGCCAGACCACCCTAGCCTTTCGCCGCTCATCATCGCACACCCAGCGAGGATCGTCATCCCTCGTCACCCCTCCAGCGAGGCTCCCAGCCTCTCGTCGCACCACCCCTGGCGCCAAAACCCACCAAAACCACCACCTCTAGTGCCAATACCCTCAAAACAGTCCACTGTAGTCGCCGATAGTCACTCATGTTGCCGAACTCAGTTGCTGCCACCCTACCAGTCGCCAAAATCTACCAAAAACCCACTAAATTGCCACCGATCGTGCTCCGACAATAGTCTCCGACCGTTTAAAAAGTCACTAAAAACCTAACCAAGGCGCCGAAAAAGTCGCCGGGACAATCGCACCGGTCTCAGCAGTTCTGTGTTTTCGTCTCTCACTGCGTCCTTTCCTTCAACCGTACAATGGCCTGCTTTCCATTCATCGCTAAGTTCTATACCGTCCAGTTTTTGTTGATATAGTGAGGGTTATCTGGTTGTGGGTTCTTTGATATTTGAACAAGAATGTCATCGGAGGGTGATAGATCTGCTACCCGGACTTCTAGGACTGCTGAGTCTCTGAAGGATACTGTGCGACCTATGAGAACTGAGGTGTTCTCTTCTTCTACTCGGCTTGTTGATGAGAAGCTTGACGGTGCTGCTGCTTATCCCTTGTGGCGGAAGAATGTATTGAA
>JAOTRH010106412.1:0-15594 GCA_034768845.1 Heliamphora exappendiculata | reverse complement strand
TCTCTCTCTCTCTCTCTCTCTCTCTCTCGTCCCCCAAACCCAACTCCAATTTAAAAACTGTTTCTTCTTCTTCTTCGTTTCTTTTTTTTCTTCTTTTTTTTATATTATAAAGAATAACACTATATTGTGAATTCACCGGAGTAATTTATCAGTTATCAAAATTGTTTATTAGCAGCTTAGATTTTCAATAGGGTAATAAACGTTGATGATAACATGTATGATGCTAATCGTGTTCTTACATATAACAAAAATAAAAATAATTAAATAAAAGTGACAGTAACTGTTTTATTCGGGTTCAAATTTTTCGGAAAATGATTTCAACAATCAAAACCGTTCACTAGAAGCGTTAAGCTGACAAAAGGGTAGTGAACGTTAGTGATCATAAAATCATATCGTATACAGTGATGATCACCTGTACACAGATTATGAAAATATAGGTTGATTTATGGTAGTCACGGTTACGGATGGTTGAAGCACTGTAAATTGCTCCGGCGTGGTCGGCGGGGGTCCTGGAGGTTATGGGTGGTGGCGTCGGTGGTGATTGTGGTGGCCGGTGGTGACTGTGATGGATAAAGGAGAGAAACGGGATATATATATATATATATTACCGAGAGTGAGAGAGACAAAACGGGTGGCCGGAGTTGGAAACGGCGGCGAGGGTCGGCGTCGGCGGTGATGGGCTCCGGCGCGTCGGCGGCGTGTGGCGCGGTGGTGGTGACGGCTTGGTCGTGCGGTTTGGTTTGGTTTGGCACTGTGTGAGAATGTATATATGTATATATATGGCCACTGTGCATGGACAGGGGTAAATATAAAAATAATTTTAATTTTATTGATCAATTCTAACTGTGTAAGTTAAAGTGTAATACAAAATTAAATTTTATTTTATAAAAAATTAGTATAATTTGTCCATCTAAATGAGTTTAACTGTTTTAATCAAAATTTCAAAAAAATTGGTATAATTTACTCTTTATATTTTTTATTTAGAATTCAACTAATGACAGTCTTAACAGTGTCAATAAGAGTTAATAAAGATAAAAAAAAATTATGATTAATATTTTTTTTAGATAAAATTTATTATTTTTATAAATATTAATATACTTTTTACAATATCAATATATATTTTTTTGATATCTCTGAAAACTAATTTATATATACTTTCATTAATTTTTAAAAAATTAATTTCACAATTAGCTTAATAAATAATTTAATTAAAATAAAAATAAAATTTTATATGAACTAATTTAAAAAAATTAATTTCCTTTAAAAACGAAGCAAAGTCTCGATATACTTTTTAGCTCTCTTATTAAACTTTTTTTTTGGTTACTTGATTTGAAACACTCACGGTCACGGGATATTAATATACTAAGGCCAAGTAGTGTCGGTCCAATACTAGGCTATCACCTTCTGTGGACTGAAGTGTCTATAATTATATTTAGCACCTGTTTGGTTTTTTAAAAAATATTTATTTAAAAAAAAAAACAGCTTATATACCATATTATTTAGTTTATTAAAAAAGCCAATTATCTTTTTTTCTCTTAATAACAAAAATCATAAATACATATCTCAAATATCCCAATATTTTTTGAACTAAAATTATTATAATATCTTAAATTAAAAAACTCAACTCTCCTTACAAAAATAAAAAAAACGTGTCAATATCTCTAAAAAAACAACATAAAAGCAAAATAATAATATATTAGACATTTTAACAAAAAATAAAAAAATTACTATAAAAAATTATTCCAAATACTTTAAATTTTTTTAAAAAAAAATTTAAATATTTTAAAAGTTAAAATTTTTAAACACCTAAAATGAGCAAATTACTATTGTTGGTCACCGCCTCCTCCAATCTCTTTTATATCTAGCAAAAGAAAGTAACAAAAAAGAAGTGAATGTTTTGAGATGAGGGTTGGCGTGATGGTTAAGGTCTAAGATTCGAAAATTTGTTCCTTTTAAGATTTTAGTTTTGAAATTTTTTAAATGTTATTAACTATTTAAAATTAGTTTATATAAAAATTGGTATCGACTTTAATTAGTTCCCTGTTAATGAATGATAAAATTAATATATTAAAAATTAATCGAAATGAAAGATGACAAAAAAAAGAAAAAAAGTGTAACATGATTGGATTCTCACACCAAATGAAATATTCTATTTACAGTATGGTAAATATACACTTCTTCTACGTGCATAAAAAAAATGGATACAAATCAACCACAAAAAATAATATAATCTTAACTATTGGTACAACCTTTTGTAAAGCCATGTCCAGTTTTAAATTTCCTTCACGGCATTGACCAAGAAATCCAGAATGAACATAACCCAGGAACCTTTTTTTTTTATTTTTTTTATTTTTTCGTCCATTGAAACCATAATAGCAACACATCAGTGTATATACTTTATATGCATTAATTAAATGCAAAATGATTCTTACAGAGGAAACTGTTGAAGCAATTGGACACTAAAGAATATTTTTCTGCTCAAGTAACGGTACAAGTCTTTATTATAAATATAGTTATGCCACTAACATGCATGTAGCCAATAAAAAAGTACTAAATATTATTAAAATATCACGTCACCCATTGCTCTCCACAAATGATAAATTTGAGAGTGTTTAGAAATATTATTACTAGTAGTTTTTAATTTTTTGTTATTAATTTTAATTATAAATTATAAATTTTTTCAAATACTCACAACTTTTGCTATAACTTATAATTACTTTTTTTCTCTATTTGAACTAAAAGTCAAAATTTTTACCAAACGCTCATAACTTCTACTACAAACTATAATTTATAAATTACTAGTAGTTGTTTTGTTAAACACCATACAATAGTGGTTAATTTATATCTCTCACATAACTAACAAATGTAGGATCAACATAATCTCAATTGTAGTATTATTAGGTGATAACACTATGTAAGTAATGTCATATAGTATTTCGAAACTATTCAATATTTGTTCCTCGCCAACTAGAGTTTATATAATCTAAGGCTCAACTCGAGAGTTCGAATATAAATTGGGAGGATATGGAGGAACAAATATAAATATAATATCATGAGATATAAAATAGAATATATGATACTTTTGAAGGTATGAGGTCATATATATATATATATGTAAAAGCGCGACACATTATATTTGTTTAGAGCAAGATATAACATTGAATGAGAGAATAAAAATTAATATTACTCTTAAATGAAGGATGAGAGCATATTTTCGGTGGTGAAAAATACGTATCTCTAAAAAAAGAAAAATGGTGTTACATAGTCTACCTTTTATATATAAAGGTATGAGACAAATATATGATATGAAAAAGAAAAAGTGCAATGCTATTTTAGCCGAACAAAGAACTGAGACCGAATAAGTAATTCACCATTTATTGGTTATTGAATGAGTAGTTGATATGAATAGTCAATCACAAGGCATCACGTTAGTAGGCATCGATTTATTTGCTCAGCACATATATTATTTTTATATAAAAAAAAGTAGAAAAAAATAATATTTAGATTCACATATTTTTTAACTCATTTTATATTTTTAACTCGTTTTATATTCAATCAAGAGCTTATATCCTCTTCTTATATACTCCAAACAAACAAGTTCTAAGGCCTTTTGGCCTACATTTTCTATTGATTTTATGTGATGGATGCATTGATGGCTTAATGATTTAGGTAGATTTGCAATTGTATTTGGTGGGGCTTTTGTTGGTTTGTGGATTTGTTAATGACTGTCCTTGTTCTATCCTCTTTATGAGTTGGTTTTAAATATAAAAATAGAGAGAGAAACTTCACTTTATGGCCTCTCAAACCTCATCAAGGTGGCTACTTTTCCTTTATATATAAATAAATATATATATATATTATATCTATTGGTTCTATTTTCTTGTCTCATAGTGATTTTGTTCAAAATGGCATATAATGCCTACTTGTTTTGATTTTCAACTCATGAGATAATGCAATTCTACTTCTACACCAAAGCTTAAAGAGCCCGATTTGTTGGAAGATTGAAAAAAATGATATATATATATTGTTGGTAATATAACACAAAATATGTTCGGTGACCTAAAAAATACATATTTATTAACTTTTCAAAAAACATGTATACATAATTTACATACTAAATTTACAATATACTGAATTTATAGAAAATAACGTGAATAGAATACGCAAATCGAGTCCTGCAGACGCAATTTTCTTAAGAATAATTCATCGCATACTATGGGTACTGTTGTAGGTATCTCCACCGGCGTCACTTTTCCAGGATAAAACGATTGACCTGAACGTTAAAACGCCTTCAATAATCGGCTACTCGAACGTATCTCGTCTATTTTTCTCTCTCTCACAACTTGTATTTTAGAATTTGTATTCTCCTCAATGCAGAATGCCAAAGAAATTCTTATATAGAACTTTTCTTTTAGGGTTACAAACTAGAATTGAATTGCAATTGAATGGTATTAAATTGCAAATTGAAATTGCCAATTAAATTCATAGATACAGCATATATAATTTGTACTCTCTTTTTAGCTAAATACACTTCTCACTTTGTTTTGTTAAGTGTAGTTATAAAAATGCTTTTAAAGCATTTAGGCAAAAGAAAATAGAAATAATCAATGGAGAATATTTTTTGTATTTTTTTCTTAATAAAAAAATAAAGTGAAGAATGCATAGAAGAGTGCCAAAATTATTAACCACATATATATAAAGATATTGTTAAATTATTATTAACCATATTAGCTTCCATGTAAAAAATTGTTAAGTTATGTAGAATCTAATAATTACTTACACCGAGTCACGTGATTGTGAATCCAACTCCACGGTGAGTTAGCGGGGATTGTGGGGGAGGTAGCGGCCATTTGATCGAAGGTGGGGGTTTGGGGGATTGTCCCCAAGGCGAATCCTTTTTAGGGTATTTTTGGTATTTTTACATGTTTGTAATTCTAACTACATATATTGTAGTTTAAGCAACTCAGATGTATTCTAATTCGAATTTTTGTTATAGTGAAACTCTACAGCAGTTGTGAATGTAATCCTTATTGATTAAACTGGCCAAATCATGTTTATTATTTTTGCTCTTTTTTTTTTCTTTTATGCTTTCTTCTTCTATTGATTTTGCAAAGCATTTGTTATAACCCTAATAGATTGATCACATAAAAGCTTTAATCTAGCATTGTTTAGCTCCTAACATAACATCATCTTTAAGTGTTTTTGCTTAAAATTTATAAAAAAAACTGTCAAACAGTCACACTACTAATAGCTTAAGTTATGTTTTTTTGTTATTTTGCTTAAAACAACAAATTGCTTTAAAGCAAAATTGCCAAACAAGCACAAAACTCTTAGGGAGTGAAGGCAGAAACAAGCTACCAAAGAGTTGTAAGTACAAGCTTGCAAATAGGTCCACCCATCTTTAAAATGACTATGTTCGCTTTATTGAATCGAATGATAATTCCATCAAAAGATTCATTCTAATATTTAGTTGCCAAAAAAAAAATAGAATAACAAATTTAAAAATAGTCATTCTTCGTCTATTTAATAGAATGAAAATTTCAAAGCAGGTACTAAAAATTTTATCATTCTAATCCAGTACAAAATTATTCTATTAAACCAAACAGTACCTAAATGTAAGCAGACCATACTTTTTTTTCCTCCTTCCCTTGCCACAAAAAGATGAGAATTCCCAAGTGGTGGTTTCCTTTTTGTTAAGCTCACAGGAACTTGATTGGGATATGAAGACAATGACCCAGCCTCTCTCTCCTTGGGCCCAAGTTAGTAAAACATGGGCTTTCATAATTGGGCTAAAGTTCTGAGGCCGTCATTCCAAATCAATATGTGGGCTTTTCCCAAGTGTTGCGCTATAAAGACTAACAATTACCATGCCAAAAAAACCTCTTTAAGCATAATTTAATTATAAAATACTATTAGATAATAATTTATTTTAAAATTATTAGCGATAACAACGTAGTAAGAAAATTTCAATGGTATCACACAAGTTCTTAACATTGCTGCTCATTTTTATTAGACTTGCTCTTAATTTTACCCAAAAACAACAATAAGTGCATGTTTGGAATAGCTTTAAGTTTGGCTTTTAAAAAGTCTAATTTTTTTTAAATAAAATAAAATAAAATAAGTGAAAGTGTTTAGGATAATTTGAAAAAGTAAATGTTAAAAGAAAAAAAAAATCATTTGACTTTTTTTAGTTACCTTAAAAGCCATGCAATTTTATTATCCCAAACGAGCCCATTTAAAAATTAGATTTTCTTTAGAAAAATTCAAATTTTTTAGTAATTCCAAACTGCGCCAAAATATACGTGTAAACTAAAGAAATATAAAAAATCAACTATATATACGAACGGTTCTTTGATTTAATGCCGGTTTTATTTATAGAAACTATATTTTTATTATAATATATTAAAAACATATTCTAACGGGAGAGAAAAATAGTAGGTTTGAAATAAAAAGAAAAAAATTTGATTTAAAAATTTAAAATGAGCAGCAACAAAAAACTAGATTTTTAAATAAAGAAAATGAGAGAGTAAATAAAGGAAAAGTCTAGAGGCACAATCAATTTATACTCCACAGTCACTCCTGCTCAGCCAACTCAGCTTATTTTTTTTATAAAAAATAAAATCTAAAATAACGCTGCACGACCCTTTTTCCTGACGCCACACTCCCGCCGTTGTCACTTTCGATGGTCGTCACCACCACCTCTGTTTATTTTCATTGTCACCGTCACCTCACTGCTTTTGCGTTCGATGACTGTTAACGACTATGGGTGAAGGGCCGATATATATATATAGAGAGAGAGAGAGAGAGAGAGATGCAGAGAGGGACCGAGAGAGAAAACAAAGTTGGAGACAATGAGGCGGCGGCAACAACGACAAAAATGAACGAAGGGGACGGTGACGGCAACCGAAAATAACGACGCAAGAATGTAGCGTCGGGGTGAGAGGTTGTGCAGCACTGTTTCAATTTTTTTTTTAAATGGACTAAGTTGGCAGGTGTGGTTGGGGAGTGTAAATTAGTTGCGCCTATAGTCTCTCTTAGTGAAAAAGTGCCTAGTTGGAAAAGTCACATCAAAATCTTTTTCCCATTAATATACAAATTGCCTGATTGGCAATAATTTTAAAAATTAGTTATTATTAATTTTTTTTTAGTCAAAAAAAATTAATTTAATTCAAAATAAATTATTTGTAACTAAGTTTTTTTTAAGTTAGCTGATTGTTAAGATAAAAAGTTAATTTTTTTATTTTTATTCAAATTGAATAATTTTGTCTTTTTATATATTTAATATTAATAATTATATGTAATTGGTAGTAGTAGTAAATAAGTTATGAATGAAAATATTTTTGTATTTTAAAAGTAGTTGGAGTTTGAATAAAATATTTTAAGAATTCGTGTTTTGATTTAATTTTTATTTTTTTTACCAAACAAATTATATTATGTTTTTTGTGTTTTAGTAAAAAAAAACTAAAAAATTAGAGTTGCCAAATGGGCACTAAACCTAAATTGGTAAGAAGGTAGAAATTGAATTTGAAAGAGTAAAAATTGAATTTAAAAGAGAAAAAAATGGTAAATTAATCTAAATGTTTGAATGAAACTAACTTAAATCTAATATTTAATAATTAAAATGTCACTCTCTAAATGATTGAAAGTCAAATAATAGGAACCCGAGGCGGACAATGTCTGGGTGGTGTAGTTGGTTATCACGTTAGTGTCACACACTAGAGGTCTCCCGTTCGAGCCCGGGCTCATACATAAGTTTATTTTTTTGCATTAAAACTTTTTTAGAACCGTTATTGTATAATTTTTTTATTTAAAACGCAAAAACATCAATAAATTATTTTGTTTGTCTCGTTTTAAGAAATTAGATGGTTAATAAAATCAAGTAGTCAATTTGTTACTAAGAATAACAATGGGGTGGGCAGAGGTGGGGGCGGCCGAGTTTGGATCATTCGTTTCTTATTTTATTAGGGCAAAGGTAGAATAAAAAAAATCGAATAAATGATGGGGTGAAACGGGGACAAAAATATATTAGAAATAATACGTAAATTATAAGAGTAATGGTATTAATGAAAGTTATAAATAATATAGTAAAAAATTAATACCGTTATTGTAAAAAAATTATTTAAAATATATATAGTTAATAAATTATTTTGTTTGTTTCGTTTTAAAAAATTGGATGGTTAATAAAAATCAAGTAATCTGAGCCATGCCAGGTTTGTAGTTTTTCATCCCCCATTTATTGGGACGAAGACAAGGTGAAAAAATTTGAAAAAGTAATGGGGCAAAATTGGGACTAAAATATATTAAAAATATTTAACAAAATTATAAAGTAATGATATTAATGACAATTAAAAGTAATATGGTAAAAGATTAATACAGTCATTGTATAATTTTTTAATTAAAAACATTAATAAATTACTTTGTTTGTCTCATTTTAAAAAAATAGATGGTTAATATAAATTAAGCAGTCTATTTGTTACTACGAATGACAAGGAGGGCGGGGCGGGGCGAGTTTGAGATTCTTTGTCTCCTATTTTATTAGGGTAAGGATGGAATGAAAAAAATTGAAGATGGAAGCAAAGTGGGGGCAAAAATATATTGAGAATAATTAATAAACTATAAAAGTAATTATATTAAAGAGAGTTAGAAATAATATGGTAAAAAATAATGATCGATGAATAATTATAAATAAAATGACAACATATAAAAAAATAAATGATAAAATGAGATATAAATATAATATTTTTTATTAATATTATTTTAAAAAAATTAAACTTTATATTTAAATTTATAAATAAAAATATTTAATTTATATAATCGGGAGCATGATAGAAAAAGTTAGTAGAAGAAACAAATATCGTCTCCACTCCATTTGATATTCAGAATGAGAAAAATTCGTAAAATCTTAGGATTAAAACATGCAAAAATAGAACGAGAAAAATTGTCATATCTATTTGTTAGATCACAATAAAAAAAGTCAAAAATATTTTTTTTTACATATTTTAAATTATTTTTAATACATATCAATAAGAATAATATTGCTACTTTGGTATAAAAAATTTATAAAATTAAATTACTAAATGATCTAACTTAATTTTATTTTATTGTTTTTATTAAAAAACTAATCCATCTTTTTTTTTATAAAAAGATGGTTTAGCAATAGTGGTCGTCTAAAGACTCAAAAGGCAGGTCAATTTTCTCTTTCTTCAGCTCACCTCGCCTCTGTATGTTTTGATATGTATTTTTTTTTTCTCCTGCTAAAAGAATAGTATTTGGTTCTCACGGGCTAATTTTTTTTTTTGTTTGTTTTTGATTATATAAATTAAATATATATTTTTATAAATAAATATATAAATAAATTTTATTTAAAAACATATGAAGACTAATTCATAAAATAGTATATTTATTTCTCATTTTCTATATTTATTTATATTTTTCTATTATTAATTTTAATCATCATCAACTATTATTTTTTTGTATAAAAAATCTCAATTTTAATGGACACGTTTTTTAGATTTTTTTTACCATGGGAAATAGAAAAAAAATATATAAAAAATTCAAAAAACACTTTTTAAGTTTTTTTATTTTATTTTTTATTTAGCCTAAACATATGCTAATTGCTCTGGCCTGTAATCCCCCCACTCCCCAGCCAAAAGTATAAACCTTACCACGTTAAACCCTATTTCCCTGGAAAATGCTGGGAATTGTTTTCTGTTAGATTTTCTCGAGAAAGTGAATCGGCGGATTCTAGAGGTCGTCCTTTCGGAGGGAGAACAGTTAAAGCTATCAAGGTTTTAACTTTTACCTCTTCAAAACTCGGATTTGTTGTGTGTATTATATGTACGCCATATATTTGTTGCCCTTCCATTTGGTTTCTGAGAGGAGCTAGGAAAAGAAGAGAAAGTAGAACTTTGAATATGAAATTTTAACACTCTGTTAGGATGGATCATTGGCAATGAGAAATTTAAGATTCAATCTGCCTTTTCCTTTATTTCTTCATAATTTCTGAGCAACAAAACGAGAAATTGGAGCCTATTTTTCGATTTTTCTTTGCACATTGACAATTTGTATCCTCACTTGGGTCCCAAAGAAAAGGTAACGGTTTGTGGTTGGTAATGGTTTGAGGGCTGTTTTTTTTTTTTTTTTGATACTTTCTTTAATGATTGTTTGAAATACGAATTAGTGTTGATTGAAAGCTGATTGTAGGGTTTTCTGTTAATATCAGGAATCCTGTTTTTCTTATCAGCTTGCTATGTCCTAGTCCAGTGGGCAAAAAAAAGGGCTGATTCTGGATAGAATGGCAGACAATTTATGACTGGTAAATGAATTTATAGCCATGCTTATTGTTTCATGCTTTGTTTTTGTTGCTGTGAAATTGGGAGAGAGAGAGAGAGATTTGCCTCTCAATTATAGTCTAAAAAGAACGGACACTTCTCTTAAGGAAGCGTGTCGTGTCGGACGCGACATTCCTCAGACATTTTTTAGACACTCCTAAATTCGTGTTCTGACACATTTTAAACGTGTCTTAATTGAAAATTTCAATTTACAATATCATTTATTTTTTGACATTTGGCCTACACTTTTTGAACATTCTGAACACATCCTATGTGATAGATTTCTTCATAGTAAGTTAGTAATAATGTTTTACATTCTTTGAAACGCAAATCATGCACAATGAATATGTTTTGGAACATTTATAAAATGAAATATAGGACTTCCTAACTTTATCTGTAATATGTGGTATTTTTAATTATCACTCAATAAATTATTTTTATATTTGACATAAAACAAATATATGAAATTATAAATTTTTAACGTGTTCTAGACGCGTCGCGTCCTGCATTTTTTAAAAATCAACGTGTTGGCATGTCCGTGTTGTGTTTGTGTCTGTGCCGTATCACGTGTCTATGTCTATGTTACTTAAATTATAGTGCTATTCTTTATGAGAAGTGAAAACACAAACCTCTATGGAAATGAACCTTGATATAACTATTTTTGCACAGTGGAGGTGAGAGTTCGTTTATTTTTAAACCAGTACAAGGTAAAATCTGAAGTCTCTACGCTTTCTATATAGTTCCATTTTTTTATGATTTCTTTAGCTATCCAAGCATTACACTTGGTTCATTGTCTGTTCTCATTTTCACTGTATTAGTCTCCACTATTATACAGACAACAAACAAGGATAGGAATATAGTGGTACAACACATATTGGGTACATCAATCTATGAAAAGAGGATACTAACTTGTGAGAAGGACACAGCAGTGTTTGAGGCTTTGAGTGCATAGCTCACCCTTGCAAGATTGTGACCCTTCATCCCAACCATTGCGTGTATGTACTGCACACATATATAGTTAACAGGATTGTATATGATTTTTAGTCCTAATCAATAAATAATATTGCATAAATAAAAATAAATAATATTGCATAAATAAATTAACATCTTTTGCAATTTTATATTATGTTTTATTGCTTTAACTTATGATATAGAAATCCATGAAAACAAATTGAGGGTATGGAGGTCAGGGTGGGGGTTTATATTGCACGGATAAGGATAGGGGCCCAATATAATATTATTTACCCTCCCTAAATCAATTCTCTTCTTCTACAAAATGTGGAAAAGTTTAAGACACTTTTATTTATTTGTGTATTTTGTTGTTCTTACAAAGTTTTCTGCCAATATACTTGAAATGTTGCGTAACAATGTTTGATGTATTATGACATGGATCTAGGAGTATCTTACATGTATTCTAAGTGTAGGTGATTGAGAATTACTTTTTAAAAAAATATCAGTGTATGTTATGAAGCAATCCAACACCAATTGAGATGAATTAGCTTGTGTTTGGCCTTGTTTTATTTGTTTTTTTTTTGTATGCTTTTTGGCTTTTCGGCCTTTTTTGTAAAAAAGTAGATGCAGAAAGATATAAGAAAAGCCAATTGATTATAGTAGGAGGCCAAATAAGTGGTTTTTTAAGAGGCTTTTAATCAAAATGCTTTTAAAAAAAAGCTAAGCCAAAACATAGGCTTAGAGAATCTTGGCATCAAATAAGAACACAATATGAATGTCTCATTTATAGAATATTCATGCTGCCTTGTTACTGCATTCGTGCCATGTCTGGGCTTTTATCTCATTGTGAAAGCCTCCACAAGCGCAAAGGAAGGAAATGTGAATGCTTGGTTGGTTGCTCTTAATGAGCTAAATTTGTAAATCCAGAAAGAAAATATCTGATGTTGTATGTTTGTGACAAAATCCTTATTCGCCGTGCATTATCTCTTGTGGTAAAATTTCGTTAGGTTGTTTCTATGCACATGTTCAATGATTCAGCATTAGTTTGTTGTAGTTTAATAATATGATTCTACAAAACATATTGAATATTGAACTCTAACCCTGTTATTTGTGTTAGGAAATTGGGGAATCCTAACACAAGATCTAGGGGATATGAATACAAAAAAAAGGAAAGAAAAAACTAAGAGCAACCGCAAACAAGAACATAAGATTTCCGTGATTCATCCAATATTGGTTATGTCCACGTTGTTGTGGCTGTTTCAATATGTGGATAAAGAATACAAATTTACATCGGAGATGCCCTATGTTAAAATATATATTTACGGTTACAAGTATGTGAAAAATACCAAAATATCAAGTTGGATTTACAAAACACATCTTAGTGAACGGTACTATCAGGTTCCACACTCCACAAAATTTTGATCCTAACACCCACCCTTCCTCCACATTATCTAACATGAAATTGAGATTGCGAAATGTTTCCTTAGGTGGGTGATTTCAAACATGGAAAATATTATTTCATGTAGCCAACCCCAAATCTTTTTCATCCTAGTTTGGTTGATTTCATTCTTCTTTTTACAAGGACTCTGCCATCAGTTAGATTTGTTTAACATTCAGTTCCATGTATATGAATTACTGAAATTTTACTATAGTGTCTTCTTTCATGTTTCGGAATATATCAACTGATTCATTTTGCAGTTACGTTTCCATCAGCAATCATCTTTTCTGAGGATATTCTTGAAAGATTTGAGAACAATGACCGGGAGTAGTCAACCTCCAAGGAAGAACAAACCTTCAATTAAATACAGGTGTAGCCCCTTAGTTGGGGAATCCTTTGAACTTCTTGATTTTAATGATGAAGATTATGCCCCCAGTAAGCAAAATGGTGGAAAATCTGAAGCAAAATCCTCTGAGATACTAAGCACGGCTGATCTTGTCTTAGCAGTTGGCCAAGTATGGCATTGTGCAAGTCGTCCTCTTGCTTTTCTGCAACCTAAGACAAACTTGAGGCACAATGATGGTGATCCCAAAGGGAAAGTATTTTATTATTCCCATGGTGAAGGTAATGGCAGGTCATCTACCTCAGCTGAGAGTCAATATTTCCCAGTTAATTTGATAACTACTGGCTATTCTTCACCCATGGTACACCCAAACATTGAGTTTTTGAACGTATCGAAGAAGATATCATTCTTTGAACCTCATAATAGATATCATACACATTCACTTTTCTGGAGATTCGTGCAGCATGGTTCCAACATCCCTAATGAGTTTTGGAAGGAAAAGACTCCTGCCACTGTAGGTTGTGATGTTTACAAAAGGTCAACCCCTCGGATTTCATATGATTTGAGAAATATATATGGATGGATGAGTGAAATATCATTTCCTGGACTAAAACATCTGGTAAACACTACCCTGATCAAGAACATGAAAATTGGTGAGTCATGCCTGATCAATAATCCTAGCATTGGAAGTGCTGATTGCCATTCTGAAATTACCAAATGTATGGACTCATCATCAGGTCAAAGGACTAGAGCTGCCTTAAATGCATCTATTACATCTCTTTGCTCGGATTATTACCTCGAGGCTCTCCAAGTGACTGAAACAAATGGTAGTGTTTTAGGGACCCTAATTTCTAGACTTCATGCGGACTACAACATCCAATATTTAGCTTCAGACAGTCATGCATACAAAGAATGCCAACACAGAAACGACGATGGTCACCTGAATGAGAATAAAGGGCATCAAAATAGTGAGTTTGTAGCGGCAGACAATTCTAAAATAGAGGTTTGTTTGCCAGCAAATAGCAAACCCCTATATGGTTTTGCAAGGCAAGAGCATGCTTGTGCTGGAGCATTGGCTGGTATATTTGTTAGTCTTTGTCTACATCCAGTGGATACAGTTAAAACTGTCGTTCAGTCATGCCATGCTGATCAGAGATCCATAAACCATATTGGTAGATCAATCATTTCTAAAAGAGGTTTGGGGATTTTTATAGAACTGAAAGGGATTTATGCTTGGTAGAAGTCCTTGGTCTTTATATTCTGAATATCTTGGTGTCAATTATGTCCGCAGGTGTAACAGGACTTTATCGTGGAATTGCTAGCAACATTGCTTCTTCGGCGCCAATTTCTGCAGTTTACACCTTCACATATGAATCTGTAAAGGGAGCTTTGTTTCCATTTCTTTCCACGGTGAAATTATTTTGCTTTGTTCTCTGGAACTTTTTGGTCTTTCCTTTATTTTCTAGATGTTTTTTATCATGAGAAGTTTTGTGCCTAATGTGTTTGTCGAAGCCTCACACGAGTCTGTGGTGCAGGAGTATCAATCATTTGCCCATTGCACAGGAGGTGGTTGTGCTAGTATTGCCACTTCTTTTATTTTCACTCCTAGCGAACGTATAAAGCAGCAGATGCAAGTTGGTTCACATTATCAGAACTGCTGGTATACCTCTAATATTGATGATGTCTGTCTCACGTTTACAAGCTTAACAATGACTTAGGCCCTAAGAGGCTAACATGCTTTTTGGCTATCTAAAAAGCCTAAGATAGGTTGTATTGCAAAAATTCAAAAAAGTTAAAAAGTTAAGAAGACAAATCAAAATACTAATCTATAGGATACTCTATTAAAACTCCTACTTCATTTGAAACACAATAATATTCGTACTTGATACCTTATTTATTACTAAGGCCAACTATATATAATTGTTATAATCACCTATAGAAGGGAAATATTGTCCAATTTGAACAAAAAACAAAAATGCTAACTTTTTACCCAATCAACTAATTTAAAAAAAGTTAGCTTAAAAGCTAATTTACTAAACAACCTATTTTAAAGTCAAATTGGCTTTTTGGCTAAAAATGCAACAAAGCAAAAAAGCTAGTTTCAGTAAGGCATTATGTTTGGCCTCAAGTTTGTATAAATTATATTGGAATCGGTGTCTCAGTGCTATTTATCGTTGACCTTGAGCATCAAATAATTAAGAGTAAATAAGCCCAGTTCTTCCTAATATATTAATTGACTCACCCAAAACGATAAATAGTGTGTACCTGCGATATTTCTTTGAACGTGATATTTGTAATAAGAATGTTCTTGTCATCTTTTATAAATGTGCATCAACTCTAGTTCTGCTTCAACTCACCAAATGAGTTTTGTGTGTTATTTATGTGGATCTTTGCAGGAATGCATTTGTCGGGATTATTAAAAATGGTGGTTTGCCTTCATTATATGCTGGGTGGGTAGCGGTACTCTGCAGGAATGTTCCACACTCTGTAATCAAGGTGATGTCCATATTTTTCACTCTCTAGTTTGCATC
>JAOTRH010106411.1:30798-47671 GCA_034768845.1 Heliamphora exappendiculata | reverse complement strand
TAAAATTTTTTATTTTTAAAAATTAACCATATTTTTAACAAAAGGACTAATTTAGATTTTTAATGGAAAGAGGCAAACAAAAAGAAAATAATTAATGCTAACTTAAGAAAAATTAAATTTCAAAATAAGAATACCAAATAATTACTTCTTTCTTATTTCCTTCTCCCCATAATTTCTTTTTCATTTTACTTTCTTTTCATAATTTATTATTTCCATAATTAACGAATCAATTAGTATTCAAATTCAAAGTTTTAAAATTTTTGTATACGAATCAAACGGTGTTCTTCTTAATCCAAATCGCTCATATATATTACCAGTGTTCTACTAGTTTCAACTCAAATAAAAACCCTAACCGTCTTTATTGTCCACGAAATTCTTTAAAAAATATCAATAGTCTTGCATCTATCGCTCCGCTTTACATTTTTTTCATCACTTTTATTGTTTTGATATGCATTTTTTTAGATTGTGTATTGCTTTGCTTTATATTTTTTAAAAATTAGTTATTATATCCTTCTTCTATGATTAAAAATTCCATCATTGAAGATTTTGACCTAGACTTATAAAATATTTCTTTATTTGTGTTTTTTTCTTTCTTCGAATCAATATGATCAAGAATGTTTTTTTTCTCAATTTTAGCAACTATTATAGTGTTCATTATCTCAATAATTTATTAATAAAATATATAATTTTACATATATTTATTAATTCTAATCATTATTTAGTGTATTATTTAAACGTGTTTTTTATTATTCATATTAATTATCCAACAAAAAAATTATTCATATCAGTGACGGACTATAAATTGCTTTGATTGTACCTAATTTATACTATTTATCTATTACATTATAGCAAAATATTTTAATTTCTTTGTCCTAAAAAACTCTTAATTCTTTTTTCTCAATTTCTTTTTTTTTTTAAATCATATATCAAAATGTGATTGATCCAAAAATTTAGTTTGGTTTAATTATAATTAATTATTCAACTAAATTAATTATTACTACCTAATTAAATATATATTTTAATATTTGAATTTGCTATTTCTAAATCAAGTATATATTCCTAGCAATTTGAATGGGCTTCTACAAAAATGTTTTTAAAAAAAGGTTTCAAAAAACTTTCATTGGTTGGGATATTTTTTTAAATGTTTGATCAGTGTAACTTATATTTCCATAAAAATATTTTCAGAAATTGTCATTTTTACATTAATAATTGAGTTATATAATAATATTGAAATAGAGTTATTAAAATATGAGTTAAATAATTGAAAATTTATTTTTAGAATAATACGAGTTAATAATAGTTATATAATAATCTCGAGTGGTAGGCTCCTACCCAATTCAATTATTTAATATAAAGTTAGAACTCAATTGATACATGTATAATTTAAGTATATATATATTCACATTCGCAGCCCCTATTCAACTATTGATGTTTTAAAGATAAAAACTAAAATTTGATTGACTATTTATTTAAAAAATATTCAAATACGATTGTCAAATAAATTAAATTAAATTGATCAACAAATTTATTTATTTATATTCATTCTAGCTGCTACCCAAATAGTTAATAGATGAAAATGTTTTAAAAAATAATTTTAATAAAAAGCTTAATAATATCTAACATATCCTTTATAGGGTTAATTAATTATTAGTCATATTTAAAAGAGTTTTAAAAAATTTAGTCCGACTATTAAATTTTTTTAAGCTCTTATCCTAATTTTAAATGTCATTTTAAAATATAACAAATATACATTTCATTGCAAAAATTCTAGCCACAACTTGCTTATTCCAAAAATCTTAGTCACCTCTCCCCGTTGACCATTACTGTCACTCGCTGTCTCTTGTCACAACTTCTATCACCATCACTGTCGGCTCGGTCACCCCCTCTTGTCACAACTTATGTCATCAATGTCGACCATCACCGTTGACCATTATTGTTATTGTCAACACTATCACCGTTGACAACCATCGTCTCCGTATCGACCATATTGTCACTGTTAACACCATCACCTAGTTTGACTATCGCTGTCGGGTTAAAAATTTAAATAAGAAATTTCTTTGTTCACTGTGCATTTAACTGAGAAATTTTTAAGTACAGATTTTTTTAAATTTTAAAATAAGAGAATGACTGAGAATTTATCTTTTTACCGAGAAATTTAGTAGTTTCAATTTCTCAAGAAATTTCTAATAACAATTTTTTTGTCAAAAAATGAGGCAACGATTGAGAATTTTTTTTGTTAATTGTGTGTTTTTTCTGTATACATGTGCATTTATCTAAGAAAATTTTCAGTATAAGATTTTTTTATCAAATTATGGGAATATTTGAGAATTTTTTTTTTTAGTTATAAAATTTCTCAGTTTAATTTTTTCAATTTTTATTAGTGTTGATTGGAGATCCTACAATTTACAATCGACGATACAAGAGCGGATATCGGCGATAGAGTTTGGTGGTCGACGATCAATAGTAAATGTGAAGTTATTGATGGTCGACAATGCAAAGCATGACGGCAAGAATTTTTGCTCATATCGACGCTACGATCTTTAAAGGAGTTCGTCGTTAGTGGAGCCTTGCTATTTGTAAAAGAGTCGACGTTAAAGGATTAAAGAAGAAGAAGACGAAGCGTTAGAGAAGAAGAAGTCGATTGTTTGCGCTAGAGAAGAAGGGTTTGTTATATTGATGGTTGCTTAAATGGTGTTTGAGGGCAAATTATGTATAGCAATATAAAATATGATTTAATTTTAAAAAAAATTGAGATAAAACTAATTATTCTACAAATCTTACCTATAAGGCCCTTATTTCAAAATCCTACCTTATAATAGATATTACAAGAATTAATATGTATAATACTCAATAAGTTTAAATTCACATAAAATTAATTTTATATTTTTGCCTATAATTACTGAACAAAATTTATCAAAATATTCATATGAGTTTAAAAGTGAGAAAAATTCATTCATATAATTTAAAATTTTAAATAATCTGTGAAAATATTATTTCATAAAAATTAATAGTATTAAAAATTATTAATTGATCCATGTATGCCTTTAATAAAAACTAATAATATTAAAAATAACAATGCATTAATAATCCGTTTAATTCATGGCTAGTTCTCCACCAACGGAATACGCAAGGCCACGTCACAGGTTCCCATCCGTCGGTCATCTCTATTCACTTAACTGTGGACAGCCTGTAACTATGTTATGGTTACCGGATATTGCCGGTTGCTCTTCTCCGACAACTCCAGTAGCTGTCGGTGGACTCATTTTATGCGCTGGTTGTCTTTATAATACGTTGGTCAGGATTTAGTCAAATAAAAAATTATAGTTATGGCCCTGTTTGCGTTAAATTCCGTTAATTTTGTTTATTTTTATTTTTTTAAATTTATATTTTATTTAGGATTTTTTTATTTTTTTTATCTTTCTCGATTAAATGAATCATAAAAATGAATTTTGATATAAAAAATTTACTAACAATAAAATAAGTCAAATAAAATAAATAACTATTCCAAACCGGTGCTATGTGAAAAGTATGATGCTCGTAAATTTGACTTTTTGATTTTTTTAAGTTAAAAATATAAAAAATATAAAATTATTTTTTTAGAAAAAAAATTTAAAAAATTAAAAAATTAAAAAATTAAATCAAAACAGAAACTCTTAACAAATTTTATTCAAACTCATACTATTTTAAAAAAAGAATAATACTACTTATTCATAACTTATTTACTATTACTATAAATTACAAATAATTATTAATATCAAATATATAAAAAGGTAAAATTATTCATTTTGAATAAAAAGTAAAAAAATTTATTTTTACCTAAATAACTAATTTTAAAAAAATAGTATAAAAATTAAATTACTAAATAATTTATTTTAAAATTAATTTAATTTTTTTAACTAAAAATAAAAAAATAATTTTTAAGCTAATTACAAATCCACTGTATTTCAAAGGAGTGCAATTCTTATTCTCAAAAAGCAAAACTACTCAACTAACCAGAGCTAGATTGGTCAGGATTTTTGTACCTCAAAAAAGGTTCAATTTTTTTAGTCTTCTTATATGTGAGGCTTTGTTTGGGAACTATAATAAATTTAGCTTTTTAAAAAAAGATAAAAAATTATTTGAGATAATTTGTTTAAGGTACTCAGCTTCTTGCTTTTTTGATTTTTGTTAACATATATGATATACTATTATCTACAAGATTAAAACAAAAATTTTATAAGACAGCCTTTAAATAAGTAATTTTATATAACAGAATATTGGACCGCTAAAAAATGTAACATAAATAAAACAAGTGTTGAATATGAGAATGTTAAGATGGATGTGCAGTAAAATTAGAAAAAATAAATTAAAAATAAAAAAATTCATGAAATAATAGGAATTACATCAATTGAGGAGGACAAATTAAGAGAAAATAGAGTATGGTGGTTTAGACACATATAACATATATCAATTGATGCAGTAGTTAAAAAAAGCAATAAAATCACGAGTAATGAAAACACTAGCAGGAGATATAGATCTAAATTGACATGGGATGTCGTATTAAGAAAAAAAATATGAACATATTAAAATTAATTGAAAATATAACTCTTAACAGAGTAGAATAACGTAAAAGAATTCATGTAACCGACTCTAATTAATTAGGACAAAGGTTTAGTTTGATTTGATTTAATTTAATTTATATGATATACTATTATTTTTTCTTCAAGTTGTAGTGTTTGAGATAACATTATATATTTTTAGAATATAGATGACCTTTTATGCTAAAGACATTATAGTTATTTCATTAGAAAATTTTAAATTACTTGGGATGCAAGTATATTTTCTTCTCAAGAAAAAATAAGTGACAAAAAATTAATTGACTTTTTTAAAATGCCAAATAATATGATTTAAAAGCTAATTGTTTAAAAATAAAAAATGCTAGCTTTTCTTTCCAAAAAAATGAACCAATATTTAGCCAATGTTTGGGTTCATTTAAAAGCCATTTTTCATTTTAAAAAAATGTATTAAGTTGTATTATTTGGTATGTCTAGAAAACTCATTATTTTATCTTACTCACATTCTAAATAATCTAAACTTTATTATCGTACAAAATAACAATAATACTATTGATAAAAAAATCAATAAGTTATCCAAAGTAAGAGAGCATAAAAATCATTCAAATCACTATACCTTAAAAATAAAAAATAAGAACATATTAAATATTTTAATAAAAAATAAAAAAATATCCTGAGTAAATTTAAAAATTAGTGTCCCGAACCCCGAACATTTGAACCCTCGGTAAACAAAAGCTTACATAGCAATTCTAATGCTACGCCTTGAATCACTCAACCAACTTTTTACATAATAATTATGACTCAATGAAACCAATGTTTTGTTGAGTTGAGTGAAGAAAAATCAAAAAATTGAGTTGATCGTTCGAACGATTTTTTCACTGCTCGAGCGGTGGTGTCTACATGTGATATACTGAGAACATGTTTTGATCGCCAGATAGACTGCCCGATAGATTGCTCGAGTGGTCTATGCGAGGATCGTCTGTTATAGGCTGTTATGGTTGCAGCAGCCGCATAATGTGTGTTATTTTTCTTCAGATATTTTGTATTTTTCTCCAAAAAACTCTTTTTCTCTTGTAACCTTCAATCATAATAGTAAAGTATTTGATCCCGTAGATGTAGGCACAAATTGTCGAGCCATGTAAACCATATGTTTGTGCTTGGATTGTCTCTTTCTCTCTTCTTAATTTATTATTCTGTGTTTGTGTGTTCATGATTAATCTTGGACGGAATTAATGATCGCGTTCTAAGCCTATGTTTGGACTAACTTTTTTTATAGACTTTTTGATTTTTTGACTTTTTTTTTGTAAAAAAGTAGATGTAAAAATATAAAAAAAAAAGTTAACTGAGCCTAAATAAATAGGCTTTTTTAGAGGCTTTTAAGCAAAAAAGTTTTCAAAAAAGCTAGCCCAAACATAGGCTAATCCCCAACAACTGGTATTAAAGCTCCGAATTAGAAGATTGATGAATACACACGGAAGAAGAAGAAAGATCAATAGAAATCGAGAAGTTCGACGGTTTGGACTTCGGATATTGGAGGATACAAATAGAAGACTATCTGTATAGGAAGAAGTTACACTTGTCGCTCTTGGGATCTAAATCAGAGGGCATAAAGGATGAGGATTGAGCGTTGCTTGACAGGCAGGTGCTGGGAGTTATTCGATTGAAGTTGTCCCAAATAGTGGCGCACAACGTGATCAAAGAGAAGACTATAGCAGAGATGATGGCGGTACTGTTAAGCATGTATGAAACGCCGTCAGCAAACAATAAGGTACATCTTATGAAAAAACTATTCAATCTTAAGATGGCTGAAGGTACACCGGTTGCACAATATCTAAACGAATTTAATACCATTACACAGTAGTTGTCTTCAGTAGAGATTAATTTTGACAATGAAGTCAGGGCCTTGATTGTGTTGGCTTCGCTGCCAAACAGTTTGGAGGATATGATAACAGTAGTGAATAACTCTGCTGGTAAGAATAAACTGAAGTATGACGATGTCAGGGACTTGATTTTGAGCGAAGAAGTTTGCACAAAGGATTCAGGTGAGGTATCAAATTTAGGGTCTAATGCTAGTACAACTTTGAATGTTGAAGCACGGGGCAGAGGTAATGACATGAATCAAAATAGGGGCAGGTTTAAGTCCAGAAGAGGTAAAAGCAAGTCCAGGTCGGGACGGCAACCTGAATACTGGGGTTGTGGCAAGACTGACCACATCAAGAAGAATTGTAGGGAGCAGAAGAAAAAGATGTTGTGACAAGAAATGTCCAAGATGCTTTGCTCATATTAGTGGACAGACCTATTGATTCCTAGGTACTGGATTCAGGAGCCTCATCCCATACTACGGCACACCGACAGATCATGGAAAATTATGTTGCTGATGACTTTGGCAAAGTATATTTGGCAGATAGGGAGGCGTTAAACATCGTGGGTGCATGCGATGTTAGAATCAGAGTTTCAAATGGTTCAGTATGGAAGAAACACAAGGTACGACATGTACCTAAATTGATGAGAAATTTGATTTTTGTTGGGCAGTTAGATGCTTAGGGTCATTTAGTGACCTTTGTTGATGGCACGTTAAAAGTAACTAAATGAGCTATGGTAGTGGTTCGAGGAACGAAGATAGGTACCCTGCACATGGCCACAGGTACATGGGATACAGTGGCACTAATAGACAGTGGTTCATATACAAGTTTATGGCATTAGAGACTGAGGCATATGAGTGAGAAGGAGATGAAAGTTCTACAGCCAAATGGCAAGCTGCTGGGTTTAAAGTCTGTAGAGTTTAATTTGTGTAAGGGTTGCATCCTCGGGAAGCAGAGAAAGGTCAGTATTCTAAAAGGCAGCAGGACACCAAAACCAGACATGCTAGAGTTGGTACACAGAAATCTGTGGGGATCTTTTTCAGTTGTATCTCTTGGAGGCGCACGGTACTATGTCACATTTATAGACAACTCTAGCAAAAAGATATAGGTTTATTTTTTGATAAATAAATCTGATGTGCTTGAAGTTTTCAAAAAGTGGAAAGAATTGGTGAAGACTGAAATTGGGTTGAAGCTAAAGTGTATGTGGTCAAACAATGGAGGTGATTACACAAACGTGAGATTCAGAGAGTTCTGCATAGCCAGTAGAATCAGGTGGGGAAAGATAATCCTAGGGACGCCACAATAGAATTGTGTGGCTGAGCGAACGAACATGACGCTAAATGAGAGAGCCAGAAGCATGAGATTGCATTCTGAGATATTTGAGTGCTTTTGGGCTGATGTAGTGAACACATCAGCTTATCTTCTTAATCGGGGACTGTTAGTACCGTTGGATTTTAGAATTTTAAAGAAGGTATGGAGAAGAAAAGAGGTGAACTTATCTTTTCTGCAAGTCTTTGGTTGCACGTCATATGTTTATAATTATTTTGATGTTAGAAGTAAATTGCAACTAAAGTCCAAAGTCGGTTATTTTATTGGATATGGTGATGAAGAATTTGGCTATCAATTTTTGGATGACAAAAAATGA
The DNA here is from genome assembly GCA_034768845.1 of Heliamphora exappendiculata. Taxonomy (NCBI): domain Eukaryota; kingdom Viridiplantae; phylum Streptophyta; class Magnoliopsida; order Ericales; family Sarraceniaceae; genus Heliamphora; species Heliamphora exappendiculata. The sequence goes on along the minus strand of JAOTRH010106411.1, from coordinate 39,611 downwards.
AAGATTATCAGAAGTAGGAATGTGGTGTTTAATAAACAGGTGTTGTACAAAGACAGGTTAAAGACTGAGATAGAAAGTGCGTTGCCGGAGACAAAAAAATTCGAGTTCATTGACTTAGATGACATTTATGAGGGAGCCAAACAGAATGGAGATGAGAAAGACAAGGAGAATGTGAACCCACAAGTGGAACATAGTACACCAGTGACAACAGTCAAGAGGTCTTCTAGGAGCATCGGATCGCCACATCGATTTTCACTGTTTTTGTTCTACATACTATTCACTGACATTGGTGAGCCAGAGAGTTATGTAGAAGCCTTGTGGACCGAGTATTCGATGAAGTGAGAGTTAGCGATGAAGGATGAGATAGATTCCTTGCTGACAAACTAGACATGGGAGCTGACAACATTGCCAGCTTGTAAGAAGGCGCTGGACAACAAGTGGGTCATAGAGTGAAATAAGAACATGATGGTAGCAAGCGCTACAAGCCAAGATTAGTTGTCAAGGGATTTCAACATAAGGAAGAAGTTGACTTCACTGAAATTTTCTCTCCAGTTGTGAAGTTGACAACAATCAGAACAGTGCTGGGAATTATTGCTGTAGAGGATCCGTTTATAGAGCAGTTGGATGTCAAGATTGTGTTTCTTCACGGTGAGTTGGAAGAAGATATATACATGCACCAGCCTAAGGGATTTGCAGTGAAAGTTAAGGAAGACATGGTCTACAAATTGAAGAAGAGCTTGTATGGTCTGAAATAAGCTCTAAGACCAGTACAAGAAGTTTGACAGCTTCATAGAGAGAACTGGGTTTACAAGGCTAAAGGCAGATCATTATTGTTATGTCAAAAATTTTGACAGTTCTTATATCATCCTATTGCCGTATGTGGATGATAAGCTCATTGCTGGACCGTGCATCGAGGAGATCAACAAACTGAAGAAGCAGTTGTCAAAATAATTTGTTATGAAAGATTTGGGAGCTATCAAGAAAATCCTTAGGATGAGAATAGTCAGAGACAAATTTGAAGGGACCGTGAGACTATCCCAAGCAAAGTATGGAAGAAGGTGCTGAGCAGGTTCAACATGGATGGCACAAAACCTGTTAATACGCCTTTAGCTATCCATTTCAGGCTAACTAAGGATCAGTCTCCGAAGATAGAACATGAGTTTGAGCATATGAGTATAGTCCTATATGCATCAGATATTGGTAGCCTGATGTATACTATGGTCTGCACCAAACTAGATATTGCACATGCCATAGGAGTAGTCAGCAGATACATAAGCAATCTAGGAAAGCAACACTGGATGCTATCAAATGGATTCTGAGATATTTAAAGGGGACTACAGATACGTCCTTGTGTTTTACGAGGATATGATTGAAGCTACAGGGCTATGTGGATGCCGACTTAGCCTGCGATATTGACAGTAGGAAGAGCACCGTCAGGTTTGTCTACACCCTAGGTGGCACAGCAGTGAGTTATGCCTCAAAATTGCAGAAGGTCATGACTCTTTCTATGATAGAGGCAGAGTATGTTGCTGTAACAGAGGCTGGAAAATGGAAGGTATGGTTACAAGGTCTCATGGATGAGTTAGGTAAGAAGGCTGACAGATGGACGCTTTACAGTGACAGTCAGAGTGCCATATTTCTTGCCAAGAACCCGACATTCCACAGAGGGACGCTCTATAGTGAGTTGCGATATCACTTCATTCGTTCGTTATTGGACAGCAGTCAGTTGAATTTTGAAAAGATTAGTTGGGCGAAGAATCCAGCTAATGTGTTGATAAAAGGAGTTAACATTGACAAACTAAAGTTGTGCTCGACTTTAGTTGATCTTCAGGGTTAGAAGACAAGAGATGGGTCACACAAGTTTGAGTGTTCATTTTGGTGGTTTCAAGGTGTTGGTAAGTTTGATGGGATGTCTCTAGGCTTGGGGTAATTTACTTCAAGTGGAAGAATTGTTGATTTGAGTGCAGAAAAACTAAGAAATTGGATTGACTGCTTGAGCGGTCTTTTCACCGCTCGAGCAGTGGTGTCTATAGGTGAGATACTGAGAGCATGTTTTGACCGCCGGATAGACTGCTCAAACGGTCTACGTGAGGGTCGCCTGTTTTAAGCTGTTAGGGTTGCAGTAGTCGTATAAGGTGTGTTATTTTTGTTTTGATATTTTGTATTCATCTCTCAATAACTCTTCTTCTCTTGTAACCTTCAATCATAATAATGAAGTGTGTGATCTCATAGATGTAGGCACAGATTGACAAATCACGCAAACCTTGTATTTGTGCTTGGATTATCTATTTCTCTCTTTTTCGTTTATTATTCTGTGCTTGTGTGTTCGTGATTGATCTTGAACGGGGTTAGTGATCGCGTTCTAATCCCCAACTTGTTACTAATCGTAATGTGCCAAATAGCAATAGATATCATTATTCCAACGGTTAGACCTTTCTTTGATATAGATTCTTTTGTCGTGGGTGGCACGTAAAATAATGAAACTATAAAGAGTAGACACATATAAGGAATGAAATTTTTTTTGCTGGTCTATGATACATAAATGGGAGAAAAATACAAGTCAAAATCCTTATTTATCATAACCTTATGTCAAATTACTTTAACGAAAGGTAGCAAAATTGTTCGAACTCTTTTTATTTTTGTTAGGTTTAAACCTGACTAGAATAATATTCTACAACAGGCAATTTATTTATTTTCAAACCGACCCATTTACTATCTATTATTTGATTGACTAATCTTTTATATTAAAATAGATAAAGAGTCAAATGTTTTAGCAATTCTTCATGACATGATGAATCTAGAGAATTCTGAATCAAAGGCCTAGATTTTTGTTCATCTCTTGTCATAATAATATCTCAGGATTTACAACGATAACCTGGTATATCTACGATATCACCATTAACTAAAATATGTCTCTGGTTAACTAATTGACAGGCTTCGAGAATAGTTGAAGCCATACCTAGTAAAAAAATTGGTGTTATCCAAATGCATTTCAAGTAATTATAAGAAAGCCCATACTGTTGACCCCTTGTGTTTCTAGAGATATAAACGTATTTAAGTAATTGTCGTTCTATAAGACTATCAAAAAAACGCTTTTTAGTTTTTCTTTTAGACAAATATGATATTGAGATTTTTTTTTCCAAGAACGCGAATAGTTTCTAAGATCATTTCTGATTCTAAACCTTTTATTAATTAGTCCTGGTAAATCCCAAGACGTATTTTTTTTAAACGAAGTCCTCAGTAACGAGACATAAAGACTTCTCAATCTTAATTTGTATTTATTTTATTGAGATTTCATTTTATAGAATAAACTTAAATTAAAACTGAACTATATAATAAATGAAGCGAAATCTACGGAAGTTTTGTAATATAAAGAATAATGAGATTAATTATATAAATATATAAACGCTCTTCTATTGTATATTGAAAAAGAATCATTTTTTTAACATAGTTGGAAGTTCTCCTAACATTATTATAAACATAATAAATCCGTAATCTATTTTTTTTAATTTCAAAGGTACGTTATCAATCATGTAAAAAATCGAATAAATAGATATTAGTTCTAGGCAACCCAAGATGTGATAAATTGGGTCTTTAAAAATAAATAACGATTTTTTAAAAGAAATTCAAAAACCTTTTAAAAATGCAATCAATTAAAGCAGGATAAACAAATATTGAAGCAACGAAAATATGAAAAATGTTAGGGATAGAAAGATAGAATCAGACACCAAGAATTTTATAGTGGTTCGGCTTCTTCCAACCCTACGTCCACTTCTCAAGTTCTCCCTTCAGTATTTTCACTATATAGAATGCTTCACGGGTGCATTCCAAACCTTTACAACTTCAAGTTTTCGCTTGAGTAAACCGAATATTTACGGGCATATTAAAAAGCCTAACACAGCTCCAAGAAAATCTTACGAAAATAATTCTTTATTTTCTTCTAATCTCTTTTGAACTCTTTTTTAATAAGAATTACTCACTCACTCAAAGGATAAAGAGTGACTCACCATTGAATACAATAAATAAAATGTGTTAATGAGAAACACTCACTCTCTTTACAAAAAAGATTTACAATAAATGAGAAAGCAAAGAGAGATGAGGAACAAGAGCTGGAGATTCAGCAATAAAAGAGATCTTGAAAATTCTGAGTTTGATTCAAGAAATAGAACAGTAAATGTAGGTTTCCAGTTGGAGTACATACTGAGAAGTTACTCCTTATATAAGCTCTTGTGCATTCATGACCGTTGGAGGTAGGTGAGAACAATAAATGCAAAAAATTCAACCGCTGAGGTCTACCGCGAATTTAAATTTCCGTCACCGGTGTCGACACAAAAGCCTTTGGTGTCGACACAAAATGTCTAGGACAGAGATCTTCAAGTGGTTAGGTTGGCACAAATTTTCTGAGGAGTCGACACAATTTCTGCAAGCTTTCTCACCAACATAATGGTGTCAACACATTTGGATTTGGTGTCGATTCATTTGAAACTTCAGCATCCGAGGAGAACCATTTGTGTCGACTCATCTTGCATTTAGTGTCGATACTAAATTCTGTAGGAAGCCTCGGTATATTTGTGTCGACACATTTTAACTTTGGGGTTGACACCAAAATTCTTCAGGTGGGCTCGACACTTTTGTGTCGACTCCTATTTTCATTTGTGTCGACACCAAAAATCTACAGGTGGCCTCGGTTGTTTTGTGTCGACACAATTTTCACTTGTGTCAGCCGAAAGTTCCGGATATCAAAAGTGTGAAACACTTTTGTGTCGACACAAAACTTATTTGTGTCGACTCATTTTGAGTCCTGAGAGCTATGGCTCTTTTGTGTTGACACAAAACTTGTTTGTGTCGACACTAAACTTTGATACATGGAAGTAACTTCATAAAACTGTTAGGGTGTCAAACCATTTGTTCAATAGGTGTTGACACACTTAATATGCTTCAAGTATACTTTGTCTTAAAAGTGTTTGACTTAATTTTCAATTAGGTTCACCACAAAATATTCTTATTTAAGAATATATAAGTGTTTTAATCATTTTGAGAGATAAGTCATTTCTTTTGGCTAAAGGTGTCAAGTTAATTGTTCAAAATATGTTAACACTTTCTTTTTAAAATTATAAGATATTATCATTTTAAATTCATTTATTCTTATAAAATAAATTATAAAAATTATCAAAATCAAAATAAAAAATCTTTGGGCTAACAATAGAGAAAAGATAACTATCAGAATCGAACCGATGACCATCGCACGAACCGATGACCATCGCACAAATACAATGCTCTAACCTCTTAGCTAAGCGGGCTCATAAGTCAATCAAGTTTCGCAGTAAATTATAGCGAAGGCAAAGTTATTGAAATAGCTTTGTGCAAGTTGAGTCAGCAATAACTCATGCAAACGCTATTGAAAGTGAAGTTCAGTAGATTGAAGAGTGTCTTCGAATCTTTTTTATCCAAGAGCTGGATTGAGTGAGCCAACATATAGTGTAAAGCATCTTTTTGGAAAAATTCCAGTTCATGGGAGGTCAAAGAGAACTCCATAGATCATTCCTAGGTCAACGATCAATAAACTTTGACTTTGTTGAGCTTCAAAGCATTCCAACTTCCTTTGCAATCTAATTCAAAAACTACGGCTCAAAAGGATCTTGCGGTGGATGTGTTGGGTTTGAAAGTCTCTTCCACTCCTCCTACCGTTAGAAATGGTTAGTTTGTCTCTACCTGTTTAAAGAGCGTCAATCAATGGTCTTAATAGAACACCTATCTGCCTGACTTGAAAACAATCCACACTATCTCTGATGAATGCTTTTTTGTTCTTACTTGATTATCGGAGAACTACCGTTGGAAGGCGTTGTCACTGTGACTTGGTGTCTATTGTGTTCTTCATGGAAAGGAGTAAAACGAGGAAGGAGAGAGAGTCAACCATAATGTCAATGATAATAGAAAAGGAAAAGACAAAATCACATTTGCTTAGTTAGTCTTCATGGCACTAAGAACTCGAATTTGACAAAAGAATAAAACCCATAGCTATAATCATTTTTTCTTCCATTTTTAAAAGAAAATTAAATCTCTTAAAAACTTAATTTTTTTCAAAACTCCAACACATGACCTTACCATTAATTGGGCACGTGCCTACGTTGTTTTTCTTGAGAAATCGTAATTCGTTGAAATCAATGGATCTTTGAATTAAAAACAAGTTAACTAATCCCATTTAGGAAAGTTATAAAAAAAAATAGTCTCGTAATATGTATTTTAATGAATTTAGTTCTATATTTAACTTTTCTTTTTCACCTTGATTGTTTTATCCCTATTTTAGCAGTATCTTTTCAATTTTATATTATGGCTCCATTTATTTTGATGTAAAATATTTTATAATAAAATTAATTTTTTATGTACAATTATTTTTAAAAAAATAGTTTTTTATTTCTAATTTTTGCTGTTTGGGAGATACTTGAAAAATATCATTTAGAAAAAATAAAAATTCTTTTAATCAAAATATGCTATTAACACCATTATTGCCACCACCACCATCGCCATCACTATCACCGTTATTATTATTATCGCCATTGCTACTATCGTCACCACTTTCACCACCGCCGCCACCACTATCATTACTCCCATTAACATTGTTGTCGCCACTATCACCGCTGCCCTATCACTACCTTGAACACTGCTGCCATCTTCACAACCATTGTTGCCACTATTGCCACCACTGCCACCGTTACTCCCTTGACTGCCATGCACCACCACAATTGTCCCCAGCACTACCACCACCTCCACCACTACTTCCTCCTCTCCTCCCACCACCACCTCTATCGCCTCCGCCACCGCTGCCACCTCTGTCACCATTACAATCGTCGCTTCCACTAACAATGCTGCTATTATCACTTCCACCACTGTCGTTACTACTAACACTGTCGCCACTACCACCATTAGTACTGCTGCTGACATGAAAATAATTTACACCATTTTTTATGCAAGTTATTTTTATCTTTTAACGTAAAATATTTTATGATATTTTTATTGACCAAAAACTGAAAAATAGAGAAAATATTTTAAAAAAAAAATATTTTACATTAAAAAAATGGAGTCTAAATTTGAAAGGTTCTTTTTTTATATATTTTTTATTCAACAGTCATTCAAGTGTGATTTTTGCAATTTTGATAATCATGATTCACTAATTAGTTGATTCATTCCTAGCATGGAAATACATATTTACTTGTGATATATGCTTATCATTGGATTATCCTTTTGCCCTCTTACCAAGAATATTGAAATTTTGCACAAATTACATATTGTCTTGTCATTTTTTGAGAAATTTTGAATTAGGTCTTCTTTTTGGTAGTAAAGCAAGTTTTTCGTCATATCAAAACATTTTTAATAGGATTAGTCCCGAGACAATTTTAATACTCTAAGATACTCCTATGAACGCGATAACCTGCAAATATCTCGTAAATATCAAAGAATCCAAATATCTTGTCGATTCTACCCAAAAAAAACATCCGATTACAAGTTCATACAACCACGACACTCCTTTTTTACGAATCAAATATGATCCGTTGATGCTCGACCAAAAAAACACAAACAAAGTCGTAAAGTTGATGACATATTTAGAGTTTTACTATTCCATATTCTACTTCAATTGTTAAGATTTAGGATTTAGGATTTATTCAATCGTAGCTGATAAATGTGAAGTCGACGACAAATTTTAAGAAAAATTGAGAAAACAAGCCAGTATCTTAATTAGTGTGTTGTAAAATAGTAACTGATACATTTTATCAGTTACATATGTACTGCAATATCTTAATAAATGTGCAGCGGGGTAGTAACTAAGACATTTATCAGTTACGTATTTGCTGTGATATCTTAACAATTCTGTTGCAGAGTAGTAACTGATACATTTATCAATTATGTTTGTGGTGCAATATCTTAACAATAGTGTTGCGAAGTAATAACTCATATATACTAGTTATATATGTCTTGTGGTATTTTAACAATTATTTTGTAGAGTGACAACTTATATATTTATCAGTTACGTATATGCTACGGTATTTTAACAATTCTGTTGCAGAGTCGTTACTGATATATTTATCATTTGCTACTGTGATGCGGGATTCTCCAAAACTAACTATCTGCGGGAACAAATACATGAACCATGAATCATTTGAAAATAGTCATTTTACATCATTTAATCACAAAACACTCAACAATCATTTCAACCTATTCAATTATTAATACAAATTTTCAACGTTCAGTAACACATTTGAAAAAAATTCTATTTACCGACTAATTTGCACTAATTAATTTTTTTAAATAAACTAAACGCTGCAAAAATCTTAAACCAAACAATCACACAAGTAGAAAATAAAAGCAATCACAATCACACACGATACAACCATTTTAACATGAAAAATTCAAAACTGGGTAAAAACCACGAGACCACACCGGGTCTAGAAAATCAAACACTATATAATTGTTGGTTACAAGAAAATCTTACAAACTGACGTTGCACCCACAACTAAATGTTTAAAAGCCTACCCCTGTCGAATTCACGTACACCAACTCCTGTGCTTGACGGCCTCTGGAACTCACCACCGAACTTCTATGCTGACGGACTCATCTACTAGACTTCAACACTTGAGAATATTCTCAAGAGACTCCACGAATCCAAACTGATTGTTGAAACTTTGATTGACTTGATGATTGACTTGAATGAGCGAAAGCTAATGAATCATCAAGTTATTGTAAACTAGCTTGCGAGTATATAGACTAGTTTGCGAGTATGTAGAACAATCTCATAGACTATCTATGGCGGCTAAGTT
>JAOTRH010106411.1:7876-30698 GCA_034768845.1 Heliamphora exappendiculata | reverse complement strand
TAAACTAGCTTGCGAGTATATAGACTAGTTTGCGAGTATGTAGAACAATCTCATAGACTATCTATGGCGGCTAAGTTTTTATAAAATAATAGGAGGCACACATAATAAGAAGCCTTAGATGCCTATTTATATTAAACTCCTAAACCCTCACTGTTGCTGCTTTAAAAACTGTCTCGCCGCACAGGACCGATCGATCGGTTTTGAACCACCGATCGGTCTCAACAAACTCGTAGTATTTTATTGCAGAACTGAAGAAATCGATAGTTGTTGAAGACCGCTCGATGGACCAAACGATCGGTTTATCGAGCGGTCTGACACTGCGTGTAGCTTTTCGTCGTTTTTTTGCTCTTTTTTTGCAGCGCTGCAATATCAAACCATAACTCCGAAAGAACAAGTGTTAAAATATCAACGAATAAAATAAATAATATGAATAATCATTTATCACAAATTTGCCAAACAATTAAACGAATTAGACCGATGCTAAAGTCTGTAACAATCTCCCTCTTTAACAATTCTGTGACAAAACCCAACAAGCTAACTAAAACCAATTAAACAAGCTAGCAAAACGTTACGAAAAAAAAACTAACACGACTCAAAAAAAAAGAAGAAAAACTCCCCCTCAAATAAAAAAAATAGAAACGACTCCCCCTCAACCAAACATCTAAACCTAAGCCCTCGACTATCTCCCATTTTTGTCACGAATTGACAAGCAAACACAAGAAAAAAAATAGTAGAAAACAAGACTAAAGAACAAGTACAAGACCCAGGCATATTCGCATTTACTTAAAATCACAAAATCTAGTCAGAGTAATTAAAACACACACATAATCCAAGATAGCCTATATTCATATGTGAACGAACACAATCAGAGTAGATTTTATATGAAGCAGTGTGTGCGTGACTTGAAAAATTTTTAGACACAAAGATCAAATCCTGTATGGGATCAATATGGTTGAATTACATTTATTTATCAGAAATCAAGAATGGCACTAAGTCAAACCAGTTTTAACCCAATTCACTTTAAAAGCTAACTCCCCCTCAACTAAAAATTGTAAACTTTTCCTTACCTTTTTTTCTTTTATGCTTTCAAAGGCGGCTTTCACACTAGTACGAACGAAAAAGTAAGGTTCGCATAGGTAGTCATTTTCTAAGCAAATTTTGGCACAAATTTCGAGGTAACTGCACACTAGTATGTACTAAAAAATAAGGTCCGCATAGATAGCCATTTTCTCAAGCTAAACAAAACAGAACCAAAATAAGGAGGGAGTTTATACATAAAGATCAAGTGAGTTGCCACTATATAGTCATTTTGTAAAATCTTTGGACAACTGAAAGATAAAAGAGACCCATTGATAAATATAATCTCAAGAGCGAAAGATCCATGCGTCTATCAATGTTCAAGTGGTGTACATAATATACTCATCTCTGAAAGCGTTCTATCCACTATGAACTAGATTACCCAAAAATCAGTGAGGTAGTTAATCTCAAAGCTTAAAATATGGGATAATGAAATAATGCATATAAAAAGTACTCAACCCTTAATAAAGTTTTTCACAATTTTTTTTTTATAAAAAACAACAACAAAAAAAACCAAAAAATTCAAACACACAGAACAAAAAAAAACAAGACTTAAAACAGACTAGGTACTACGACTAACTAAAAACCTATCAAGATTACTTTTTCTGACCCAAACTTTATTGAGTTTCAAAGGCACATTGTCTAGGGTGAAAATTCAATTCTTTCTAGGTTGTTATGGCACATCAAATCTAAATCTATATTGATTAATCAACTTAGTGCAGTAAGATATGATGTGTCTCTTTATACCATAGTAATGACAAATAGGTACACAAAATGTGTTCGTATTCAAGTTCATGCAATTTGAACGAGTATGACCAATATTACCACACTGATGACACGTAGGAACAACTTTAGCATTTCTTACCTCACCATATAAAATGGTAGTTCTTCCTGTCTGATTCTTCCACTTTCCATTTTCTTTAGCTAAAAAATTTGCAGATAATCTTTTTGAGCTTATGCCACTTTTTGCTTTCACAAATTTAAGTGCAGACTCGGGTAGAATTGGCTGGCCAATTTTTTGTTTTCCTTCATACAGTTTGCTTGACGTAGCACCTGTGAATCCAAGCCCACACATGTCAGTCACTATCTTTTGTGACCCAAGTATGTCATCCAAATCCATAGTACCTGCATTCAATTTCTTGAAAGTAGATTAAGTATTTAACATATCTTTTTCAAATTTAATCAATTTTGATTCAAGATAAGTTTTTAACTCAACACAAGCATTCAACTCTTTTTCAAGAAATTCAATTCTAGTTTGTTTAGTTTAACACAATTCAGACAAGTCATTTTTTTTTTCACAATTTGCAATTCTTTCACACAAAATTTTTCTGTCTGATTTTAATTTTACAACCAGGTCTTGAGCTTCAGTTAGCTCTTTATTTGACACCGTCTCTTTCTTTTTCACACAGTTTATATTTTTTAATCATTTTTGTATTTTTTTTGGTCAACTTGAAGCACTCTTTATAAAGTTTATCATAAACTTGTTGAAGAGTTTTATCATGCTCACTTTCATCAACATTATTAATTTCCTCATTTTTAAAATCCTCAGGCTTTTCATTTTCAGACTCAACAGATTCCTCATGAACAGAAGCAATGAAAGCAGTAATATTATCATCATTATAATTAGGCTCCTTCTCATCACTCGTGTCAGGTTCACCCTCGTCATCCCAAGTGACTGTGAATTTTTTTTGTTTCTTTCTAAGAAAGTTCGGGCATTCTTTAGCCATATGTTCATATCATTTGTATTCATAGCATTGGATCTCAAAAATTTGGCCTTTCGATCTTTTTGTAATAAAATTAGACATATTTTTTGCTTTATCTTTACCGTGTTTCTTTTGTGATTTTTTTCCTGATTAGGCTTTTTAGTTTTTAAAAAAAAATTTAAATTTTTTCACAAAATAGCCATCATCTCATGGTCTAAATCATCATTCGAGTCGCTTGCAGAACCTTGAGCTGAAGAGAAAGCTAAATTTTTTGAAACATTTTTGTTTTGAAAATTTAGCTAATAGGTTTACAGGTTTCTAACTAAATCTTCAACTGAAATAGAATCGATGCCTTTATTTTCTTCTATTGCTACGAATTTTGGTTGAAAACGTTCGGGTAAAGATCTAAGAATTTTTCGTACAATTTTAGAAGTTGAAATTTTTTCACCAAGATTAAACGAGGCATTCACAATATCACTTAATTTTACATAAAAATCGTCAAAACTTTCATCGTCTTTCATACGTAGAGATTCAAAATTTGTTGTGAGACGTTGAAGTTTTGAAATTTTTACAGTATTAGTTCCATCATGAGTGATTTGAAGAATATCTCTTACTTCTTTAGCGAAGTCACACGCACTAATTTTACGAAACTCATTTTGTGTGACTCTACTAAAGATAGTATTTATAGCTTTGCTATTCCAACCTGCTTTCTCAAAATTAACTCTGTCCCATTTACCCACTGGCATAGGGACGGTTACGCCAACAACAACACTGGTGGGAGGCTTGTAACCCTAAACAACGGAAAGCCAAACACTTTCGTCAATAGATTTCAAAAAGACTTTCATCCTAACTTTTCAAAAGGAGTAATTATGGCCGTCAATAAGGGGTGGTCTACCGGTCGAAGCGCTTTCTCTAAGAAAATTCATTTATTGCAAATCAGTTAATGGATCTCACAAAAAAAAATTATAAAATTTTTTTGTGACCCGCTATGATACCAATTGAAACAAATTTTCGTTTACTGATTGATTTGCACTAATTAATTTTCTTAAATAAGCTAAACGCTGCAAAAAACATAAACCAAACAATCACACAAGCAGAAAATAAAAACAACCACAATCACACACGAGATGACGATTTTAACGTGAAAAATTCTAAATCAGGTAAAAACCACGAGACCACACCGGGTCTAACAAATTAAACACCATATAATCGTTGGTTACAAGATAATCTTACAAACCGACGTTGCACCCACAATCAAATGTTTGAAAGCCTACTCCTGCCGAATCCACGTACACCAACTACTCTGCTTGATCGCAGCTGGAACTCATCATCAGACTTCAATGCTGACGGACTCATCCACCAGACTTTAACACCTGAGAATCCTCTCAAGCGACTCCACGAATTCAAACTGATTGTTGAAGCTTTGATTGACTTGATGATTAGCTTGAATGAGCGGAAGCTAATGAATCATCAAGTTGTAGTAGACTAGTTTGCGAGTATGTAGAACAATCTCATAGACTATCTATGGCGGGTAAGTTTTTATAAATTAATAGGAAGTACGCATAATAAGAAGACCTAGATGCCTATTTATATTAAACTCCCAAACCTTAGCTGCTATTGTTTTAAAAATCGTCTCGCCGCACAGGACCGATCGATCGGTCTCAACAAACTCGCAATATTTTGTTGTAGAACTGAAAAAATCGAGAGCTATTGAAGACCGCTTGATGGACCGATCGATCGGTCTATCGAGCGGTCTAACACTGCGTGCAGCTTTTCGTCGTATTTTTGCTTCTTTTTCGCTGCGCTGCAATAGCAAATCATAACTCCAAAAGAACAAGCGTTAAAACATCAACGAATAAAATAAATAATATAAATAATCATTTGTCACAGATTTGCCAAACAATTAAACAAATTAGACTGAGTCCAAAATCCGTAACAACAATATATTATTTTAAAAAATACGAATATATTTACGATGCAATAGCAATAAAGTTACAAACAATACTAATAATTATCCAGATATAGTTACACATAAATAAAAATGAAAATATATATGAGTTAATTGGCAAGAAATGCCGAAAAATCAAATAATTGAACAATAGAAGAAGCAAGTCTGTTACACATAATGCCATAGAAGACTTCACATGATATAATGTAAAACTGCTTAACGATGATTATTTGTGTTTGACCGCAAAATAAAAGAAATATCTTTAAATTCAAAAATATATATATTTTTCATACCAATTTTTCATGATTTTATAAAGAACTCACAACTAACAATTGAAATTCAATTTTCAAAAGATGGCATTTCATACCAATTTCATCGTTTCAAGATATCAATAAACCAACTGGAAGCTAAAATCATGGCCTAAAGAAAACAAACGCCATAAAATCCGAATATTTTAATGGTTAAACAGGTTAGCATATTTGACCGGAGCATGGAGGGTATTTTAAATCAAATTTTAATTATATTTTTAAAAAAAACTAAACACAAAATACAAAATCTGACAGAACTAAAATTCTTATAACCTCCTAAAAAGAATTAATTCTTAATTAACTCTTTTTTGTTGGAAGTTCAAATACTACTTGTGTAGCTTGTACACACAATCTTATTATCCAAATATGGTATTAATAAAAATAATGTTAAAAATGTTTGTACAAATAATCATCGATAAGCAGTTTTACATTATATTATCGTTAAGCACAAATAATGTTAAATTGGTTTTATATAAGCAGTTTTACATTAAATTGGTTTTATAAAATTTGTGTTTAAGCAGTTTTACATTAAATTGGTTTTATAAGTTTAAAAACCTAAAATATTGTAATTATATTGGTGCTTATAGCTCAACACATGTAGAAAATGGACAAAAATATTAAAAAATGTAGGATATGAGAGTCATTGCTATACTTGAATTCATTCAACGACTTGCAAAATGTCAAAAATCTTGATAAATATTAAGTTTGTAACTTATATATATATATATATATATATTAAACTTAATGTTTAAGTTTAGTGATTTATTGATTTAAAAAAAAGTTTAGTAATAGTCTCAATTATTATAATTGCATCTCAATTATTAACAAAGAAGTAGCAACTTTTGACTCATTGGGCCAAAAAGCGATCAGCAGTGCCCAATCAACATCCTATAAAAAATAACAAAGATAAATTATTATAAATTCCAAAAATAAATTGTATTGATGATAAAGGACCATTAAAATACCAACTATATCCTGCACCATGGTTAAACAATTTTTTATTATTATTACAACATCTTATGGTGTTTGAGCTAATTTACACACATTTTTGTTAATTTTTTAATAACCAATTCCACCGTGCGCTAACAAAGAATCCAATTAAAAGTGAGTTAAAATCTCGTAAATATGGACTAACCCTAAAAAATTGCTAGTATAGATTTTCAAACTTGAGATTTTAAAATGGATAAACTCAAAGTCTTAGGTCTTGACTATCCGTGAAATTCGGTGGGATTAATGGTTAAAAAAATATTAAGGTGTTTAGCAAAAAGTTATTGTTGGTAGTTTTTAGTTTCTTGTTATTAATTTTAATTATAAATTATAAATTTTTTTAAACACTCATAGTTTTTGCTATAACTTATAAATACTTTTTCTTCTATTTCAATTACAAATCACAATATTATTTATTAAACACTCACAACTTGTGCTACAAATTACAATCTATAAGTTACTAGTTTCAGTAATGCTAAACACCACCATTAAATTTTGTTAAAAACAAAAAAATAAAAAAATACTTTTTAAAAAACTGAACAAGCTACATATAAAATTTGTTTCAGGTGGTTGTTCTCCTTTTATATTTTATTCCAAGTCAGAACATGATGGGATGCTCTCAACCTGTCAAATACTCTTAATTAATATAAGGGGAGCCAGGTATTATGGAAATTAGTTAGAACAAATAGACCATCAACCTAACACTTCCCACATATTCAAATCTCAAAATCACACACTTTTAACACTTGGTTACTTGTACAAGTCCTTGTTTGGAAGTAATAGAATTCTATGGAGGTGGTTGTTATTGCTTAAATTTTTTTTAAAAAAATTTCAATTATTTTTATATTTGTGTTTAAATTTTCCTTGCGCTTGCGCATCTGAAACGGCTGCTTTGAGCAATTTAAAAAGTAAGAGTTTTTAAATCATGTTGAAAAATGTTCATGGAAAACAAAACAAGCTATATTTTGGCTGAAAACAATTTATTGTCAGTCTTCTCTAATTTTTCAAATTTTTTAATCTAAATTATTACTTTTAGATTTTTTTTAATAACGAGAGTAATCTAAAAAGTAAAAGTATGTATTGATTGATTTGAATTGACGTCATACTTGAACATAGGACTGAGCTAATCTTGATTGATTCCAAATTTTTATACCAATAAACTAATTATTTAATAGAATCAAATCAAACTAGCCTTATATTAAAGTCGAAATGGTTTGGTATGGAACCACAATTCCACCCATTTATTAAAAATAGTTTATAATTCATTCATAACAACAATTTTAAAATTAGTTAAAAATAATGTTCTAACTTATTCAAAACTCACTTTTTTCCAACAGAAAAGCCTAAAGAAACCTTTTTTTTGTAAATTTCTATATATAAAGGATTGAGTTTATGTAATTCAATTATCAAGTCTGCTTGAATTAACTTGAGAAATTAACCCAATCCAACCCATAAATTTGGTTAGTTTCGTTTTTAAATCTTTTCTGCACTCTTACTAGAAAGTATAAAAACTTAAGAGTGTAGTTAAATTTTTTATATTAAAACCAAAAAAAAACTATAGAAGCTTAAGAATGTATTTGAATAGTAAACTTTTGAAGAGATTTATCATGAAAAATACAAAAGTAGGAAAATCTATTATTTTTTACTTCATTATTTTTGAGTGTTTTTATTATTTTCCTTTTTCTTCCCTTTTTTAAGTTCATACATGTTGGCGTCCGTGGGTCGGATTGGACCAGGTTAAGCACTAATCCACCATTTGATTAAATATATTTGGTTAATTTTGTCACACATAATCGATTAATAGATTTGGCAGTTTTGGACTCATGATTTTGATGGGTTCATAAATGAGTGCGATTTAATTTGACGGTTTGAACTTGTTTATTTTAAACCTTTTTATTGAACTTGTTTTATTTTTTAGCTAATTATAATAGTTTTTAATTAAAAAAAATATTTTTTTATAAATTTAAAATTCAAAAAATTATGAATTTATCAATTAAACCACACATAAACCAAAATTACATAGTTTTTACAAAAAAAATACTAAAACAATAAGCAACTTAATCTCATAATAAATTTAAAAT
The DNA here is from genome assembly GCA_034768845.1 of Heliamphora exappendiculata. Taxonomy (NCBI): domain Eukaryota; kingdom Viridiplantae; phylum Streptophyta; class Magnoliopsida; order Ericales; family Sarraceniaceae; genus Heliamphora; species Heliamphora exappendiculata. The sequence continues at coordinate 22,594 of JAOTRH010106411.1, read as the reverse complement.
TTTATAAAATTAAATATTTATTAATCGAATTGAATTCGATTAATAACTATACTCAAGAATTGTAATTCAACCATCTCTTAAAAAAGATCGAAGGAGTAATTAATTACCCTATCAAATTGTGGAAAAAATGGCACATTATCATGGTGATACACAATCAATGATTCAAAATAAGAGAATTATAAGATGATATAATTGCGTATATAACAAAAGATTTGTCAAATAAAAGGAATAAATAATATTATAAATCTTCTAGAAGGTTCCTTTGTTATTGGATGAAATTAGTTAAAATAGAAAAAATAAGTAATATTATGAATTTTTATGCTTGTTTTAATATTAAAAGATTATAATATAAATTATATGAAAAATAAAAAAATTAGTTCACATTTAATTAAGGTGAGATAAATAATAAAATATAAAATATAAAATTATTTTTGACCGTTATATATAAAAAAAGAATAATTTAAAGTCTAAAATTAATATAACAGGCGTCCTAATAATGCCAAAGGAACTATGGTATTATTAATAATCCCTCACCTACCAAATAACTAATGCTAATTATGTTATATAAACGCAAAATTATTTATCATGCAAGACAAAAAACAAATTAAAATAATAAAATTCAGTATTTTTTAATCCAATCACCTCTTGTCCCCTTATCCAAAAATGCCCTATGTGAAAGACTGAAAGTAACCTTTTTGGTTTCTTTTGCCTCTCTTTTTTTGATTATATAACTACAAAGTTAAAACTTATAGTTTAATATTTGTTTGGGATCAATTAGCTTATAGTTTAAGAAAAAGTTCATTAAAGCAAAAAAAAAAAATTGGCCTATTAACTTATTTGAATTTATTTTTTGTCTTTTCTAAAAATATTTTCATATTTTGTTTTTAAAATACTTTTCAAACTTGTCTTGACGAGATAAATTCAAAAAATTACGAAGTTTGACTAAATAATAAAAATAATAATAAAAAAATAAATATACAACTATACCAAACAAGGCCTTACTACTATTGTTGGTTTCATAAAACTGCAAGAAAGTTATGGGTGTAAAAATAGTTCGGGCCGTTACGGCCCGACCCAGCCCAACAAAAGTTCAAGTCCGCTTGAATTTGCACATGTATTTTTTGGGCATGAGTCTAACACCTGAGACCGTGGCCCGGCCCGGCTCGTTTGGCCCACCTATTTGACCCGAGCCCTTATTATATTTAATTATTTATGTGTTATGTATTTATATATTATAATAAACTTAATGTATTTATTGTAATATAACTTAACATAATTTATAAACTAATATTATAAACTATAATTTAATATAATAATTTATTATAAATATTAGTTCATAACATAATTTATAAACTAATATTAATACATGACAAGTAAACTAATTTATAAATCTATAATAAATTAATAAATTTATAATAACATAAACTAATAAACTTATAAATTAATAACTATAAAGTATAAACTTATAAAAAACTAATAACTAATAATAAATCATAAATTTATAAATTAATTAACTATAATACCATATTTAGCATCATAAATCATTTTCGTTCATTTAATCATATTAATAAAATTAATTAAATATACCGGGTCTCTACATGATCTTGTTGTTTTTGGGTTAAATCTATATGAAAATTTGGGATTTTATTGAAAACCTTGTTGGATATGAAAATTATGATTTTATTGAAAATTTTGTTAGATAAAAAAATTGGGGAGTTTTCTTCTAAAAAGATTTGACTATCGAAAGTACGAAAATTGAAATATATTATGATGTTTATGAGAAGCGAATTGGTGATCATATAGGTAAAAATCATGTGCAATGATTGAAGAACTGATATTATTGATAATATAATGTACATATATATTGAGATGGTTATAAAATTAATATAGGCTAGACTAGCTCATCGATGAAAGACTAAAAATTTGTGCAAAAGTGAGTGTTCTTCCTTTCGATTAATCTCATAAAAGAGTATAGGGGTGCTCTGCATCGGTGTGACCGTAAAAAAGTGCAGGGGTGTCCTATCTTTCAGTATGACCGTAAATGTGTGCAATGTGCGTGATGACAAGTTATATACCAATTAAATGTTAATTAGACTATACAATTAAATGGCTATTTTGTATATATCAAAATGTGGCCGATTGAGAAGGGTTGCATTAAGGTGAGTAGTTATCCATATTCTTTGGTACAACCATAAAAGGGTGAAAGTGTGGGATGACAAATAATTTTTCGAGAAGTCACTTATTTTTAAAAAAATTCAACAAATTTCTTTTTTACAAAATAAAAATAAAAGTAAAAAACAAAAAATAACTTTAATTGGGATGTCTATTTTTCGAGAAGTGGCTTCCCTCAAAAATAATTTTTTAAAATAAAAGTACGACACAAAATGACCCTAGTTGAAATGTCTAAAAATAAAATTTTGATTTGTCTTAGTGTTTTTTTTTTAAAAAAGCAGTTCATTTTTTTTTACTTGATAGATCCTTCTAGTTTAGAAAAGGTAATTTCTTAACTTATATATGAAAAAAAACAACTAAATAAAAAAGTAATATTTCCTCTCCAATTTATTTAATTTTGATCAAAACTCTTAAACTTCTTGATTCATTTAATTATTAAAAAAATGTAAAAGTAAATAACTATTATCAAAGAATGAAGAGAACTATAAAAAGAAAAAGAAAAAGAAAAATTAGCAAAGCTACTGCTAGTAGTTTTTAGTTTTTTGCTATTAATTTTAACTATTAGTTACAAATTTTTTTAAACACTCACAATTTCTGCTATAATTTATAATAATTATTATTTATTTAGTAACAAACTATATTTTTTACCAAATACTTATAATTTTTATTATAAGTTATAATTTATAAATTACTAATTTTAATAATGCCTAACACCACTGTTACATTTTATAAAATATGTTTTCATTCTAACAAAACAATTATTTCTCAATATGTAAGGAACATGTTCACGTGGGTTTATACTACGCTGTCGTATTATTGTACTGTGCTTAATTGGTATACGTGTATCATGTATTTTTTTAGTAAAAGATTATGTTAATATATAATAATTGTTAATTTATTATTATAAGATTATTTTTTAAATAAAAATATAAAATATAGGTATTGATTAAACACACTACATTACCATACTAAAATAATATTTTTTAATTTACGAAATAATTTCTTGCAAATTTATATTACTATTAAAATATAGCACTTCTTTTAGTGTGAACTCGAAAAAATTTTATGCCACAAAAAAATTATAAATATTTTTTTTATTTTTACATAATTTATACTTAATAAAGATGCTGTTTAATAGATCTCAATAACCAATTTTAAAAACAATAATTTAAAAAAAAATAGATGTACATAGTAAAAGTTACGAGATTTTTAAGCATATATAAAATTATTTTAAAGTAATAAGTAAAATGTTAAAAATGTTACAAACAAATGAATAAAAAGACATCAAGACAGAGATTATCATACGAACAATTCATAAGTTAAATGAGTAAAACTTTTAATTTGTATATTTGCATTTAATAAGTTTATTATTATTAAAAAAATATTCACAATACTTTTAAAAAGAGATTACTATTGAATATATTTTAAAAAAATAATAATAATAATAATTTTCATATGTGAGTTTTAAAGAAAAACGAATAATGATGAGAAAAATATAAATAGAAATAAAACAATTTGTTTAGAGTTGAGATAAATAGTATAGTTCTTCATAATTACTTTTAAAATAAAAGATATTAGTTTAATTATGTTAAATTGAGCATGGGGTTGGAACTTGAAAATGCTGTTGTATCAACACTAATGTACATGGCACACGTTATGTGTTTGTAATCGTTAAATTTTATTGATGAAATATTAAATAAAAAAAGTTAAATAAAATAAAATATTTAAAATTAAAATTTTGGAAGACGGAAGGGAGAGAAAGTGAAAGTTTTGAAAAAAAGTAAAGCGATTGTACAAAATTAACTTAAGAATTACAAAGTTAAGAAAAGGAGATAAAAAGGAGAAGAGGGTGAGTGCAGGTTTTTTTTTTTAAAATTAAAACTGTAATAGTTATAAGAATTTTAAAATGGTTACAATAGTATAAGTCGACTTTGTTTACACCAAATAAAGTATTTGTTTTATATTATAAATAAAATGTTTGCTTTATATTATACTAGATTCCGCTGTCAATTTCTTGCAAAATTATTGTGGAATAAAAAGTGAGGAGAGGAAGGTGGTGTAGATTTTGAAAGGAAAAAATATGAAGTGGTTACGCAAAATAAAATTACAGTTCTAAAATTTTAAATAGAGAAACAATGAATTGAGAGGGAGTAAAAATTTTTAAAAACTTGCAAATTGTGAGAGTTATAAAGATTTCATAGCAGTCACACATGCTAGAGTCGGCTTCATTCACACCAAGTGTGGTGTTTACGAAATGAGGTGTCTACTTTATGTTGTAGTATAGATAGATAGATAATATAGATAGTACAGATATAGATTACTTTATACATGTGCAATATTAATTTATTATTAAAAATATTAATTTAAGAAAAAATTAAATTTGATGGAGATATAGAAATTCGGGTCTAGTTCGGAGTCAACCTGGTTTAAACAAGTATAAACCCGTTCCAAGAATGGCTTATAAAAGCAACGGGCACGAGACACCAAACCAACGGTGAAGCGCGTGATTGACTGGTCAGTCACAAGTATGACTGGTTGGTCAGGTCACGATTGATCATTTCATAGCTGGTCAGGATGGGATGAGTAATGGAAGTAGACCTACATTCAAGAACTCAAGGGGATGTATAATCTTACCCTAGCTGGTCGGGGTAGACAAGTACTCCACGCAGCGTGTCAAGCAGGTATGAGAACTAATCATGCTATGATTACAACAAACTGCATGTGATATGTTTGCCAGGTGTCACCAGAGTTCGTTATAAAAGATAGTCTACCAATAGAGAAGTAACATTCTGAATATTCTCTAGCTAATAGGAGATCTCTGTGATTTATCATCATAACAACTTAATTGACTCGCTCGTCAGAGAGGTCACGCCGGAAACCCTTCGGCGTCCTTTCTAACCTCGTGTTAATCCTTTTATGGTATAGCATACGGCTCACTAAGGCTAGACGAAAAGTGGACACCATTAATTAGCGCCGTCTGTGGGAATCGTTTTTCTCTCTTCGGTATGCCACTCTTCAGATGGTCCAAACGAAATCCATGGCGGAGGAAATGAATCGAATGAGGCCAGCCCCAGGCAAGGGGGAATAAGAGGACCCACAACGACTCAATCCGGTTCAAGAGAAACTTCAACACCTGACTCAACGAATTTTCAAGTTAGTCCAACAGAACCAAGAACTCTTACAGCACATCAGGCGGCAAAACCAAGGACCCCAGCCTTAAGACCACCAATTTCACTAGGAGAACGACAAGTTGGAGATTAAGGCAATGTGAGCCATAATCCTCCCCCAAGAGGAGGAGTAGAAGAAGTGGTAGGGGAGGTTAATCCAATTTTGGCACCTAACCAGAGAGAGGAGCCCAATATTCAAAGAGACAAAGTAGTGCCCTCAGAAATTTCAACGGCATGAAATGAGAAAATCCGTGAGGTAAGGGCCCAAATCAATGATATGATGAAAGCCATTAAATCAAAAACCCCTTCCACCTTAGAGGACTTAGTTCACAAGACCAGATCACCATTTGCACCAGCCATCATGGATACTCCCTAACCCCCGAAATTCAAAATGTCTCATGTCAACATGTTCGACAAAACATTAGACCCTCTAGATCACTTGGATACCTATAAATCCATGATGTATCTCCATGCCGCCCCAGAAGAGGTGATGTGTAGGGCATTCCCAACCACTCTTAGAGGTCCCACTCTAATGTGGTTCACTAAGATGAAGCTCGAGACCATTAATTCATTTTTTGAATTGAGCAAGTTGTTCGTAGGCCACTTTATTGGTGGTCAGCGACATAGAAAACCAGTTACCTTCCTTCTTAACATCAAACAGGCTAAGGGGAAAATCCTGAGGGACTATGTAAACTGATTCAACCATGAAGCCTTGTAAGTTGATGAAGTGAATGATAAGGTTGCATTGATGGCATTCATGGGAGGACTATTACCGTTGGGATTTTTATTTTCATTATCTAAAACGCTACCTACTGATATGGCCGAGTTGATACTCAAAGCTTAGAAGCATATGAACGCCAAAGATATAGTGGATGCTAGGCGAACTAAACCGATCTATGGGCTGATCAAGGCAGAAAAGAGGCAGAGAGAGCCTGACCAAAAGATGACCAGGAAGTATCCTGACCAGATCAAGGATAGAAATACTGACTTGCCCCCCAAAAGGAAAAGTGAAGTAAGGTACCGGCGTTACACTCCTCTCACTGTTGCGCTTGAACAAGTGTTACTTTACATCAAGAAATATCCGAATTTGAGATGACCAGCAAAGTTAAAGACACCGCCCACTAAACGATCCAAGAACAAGTACTGCTACTTCCACAAAGATTATGGCCACGACACTGAAGAGTGTTATAACCTGAAGGATGAAATAGAAAATTAATCAAAGGCAGGAAGCTAGACCATATTTTAGTCCATAAACGCCCAGTGAACAACAAGGAGCCTCAACGACCTGATTAGCCTTTGCTTGCAGAAGCCCCGAACGGTATGATCACCGCATATGAAAATCAAAACTATCGTAGGAGGCTTCAATGGGAGAGGCACTTCAAGGTCAGCAAGGAAAGCCCATTCGAAGAGACTCTGAGAGGGCTAAGAGAATCCCAACGACCAAGACTCCAGGCTAGAGCATTCCAGCGCAGATAAATTACAATTTTGTTTTTTTGACGAAGATTGTCGAGATGCCCATCAACCCCATGATGATCCCTTGGTAATCAGTTTGTTGGTTAGTAACCACATGGTTAGGAGGATTCTAATCGACAATAGAGGTTCAGCGGACATCTTGTTCGCCAACACATTTGATCAAATGAATATTGATCGAAACAAGCTGCAACCCATGATCTCCCATCTGGTCGGTTTTGCCAGAGACAAGGTATATCCTTTGGGCTCAGTCCAGTTACAAGTCGCTATAGGGAACAGACGAGAAAAACTTTCAAAGTTATTGACGTTTCTGGTCGTTGACAGTCTATCAACATACAACATCATATTGGATAGAAGAACACTCAATCAATTCTGAATAGTCAATTCGATCTATCATCTCCTGGTCAAATTCCCCACTAATCAGGAATTAGCTATGTTCACGGTGACCAAATGTTGGCTCGAGAGTGCTACATTACCTCCCTCATGGAGTATACACCTAGAGAAGCTTTAAACATTGAAGAAATGAAGGTTAGGGACAAGCAAGATACAAGAAGGGGAGAACTGGCTGAGGATTTAGAAGAAATCTTCATTGATGACTCTAATAAAACAAAAGAACCTGAAGGTGAGAGCCCAGCTACCGGAGAAACTCAATAAGCAGCTAAGTCAATTTCTATAAGAACATAAGAATGTTTTGGCGTGGTCAAACAAGGACATGCCTGGAATTGATCCAGCCATCATAGTTCATCATTTGAACGTTGACCCGAAATTTAAACCAATTAAACAAAATCAAAGAGTGTTTGCTTAACAGCGAAGTAAGGCACTTCATGAAAAAGTGTCAAAGTTGAAGGCTGTAGGTTTCATAAGGGAGATTACATACCCTGTGTGGTTAGCCAATGCAGTGATAGTCAAAAAAGCAAATGAAAAATAGAGAATGTACATCGACTTCACTGACCTCAATAAGGCATGCCTTAAGGATAGCTAACCACTACCACGAAACGACCTTTTGGTAGACTCAACTGCAGGTTATGAGATGTTAAGTTTCATGGATGCATTTTTCAATTACAACTAGATATTGATGCATGCTCCTGACCAGGAGAAGACAACTTTTGTAACTTCTCGCAGCCTATATTGTTATAGGGTTATGCCCTTTGGGGCTAAAGAATGCTGGAGCAACGTATTAAAGACTGGTCAATTTGATATTTGAGAAGTAGATTGGGAAAAATGTGGAAGTCTATGTAGACGACATGCTTGTTAAATGCAAAAAGGCTGAGCAGCACCACGATGATTTAGAAGAAGTATTTTTAGTTCTTCAATGATATTGGATGAAGATTAACCCCATTAAATGCGCCTTCGACGTCTCATCTAGAAAATTTCTGGGTTCATGGTCAGCCAACGAGGAATAAAAGCCAATCCAGATAAGACTAGAGTAATCGTGGACATGAAACTCCTAGCAATATAAAAGAAGTGTATATATTGGCATAGAGGGTAGCAACGCTAAATAATTTTGTGTCAAGAGCAATAGACAAGTGCTCATATTCTTCAAAACCCCAAGAAAGGATTTCGTATGGTTAGAAGAATGCCAACAAGCTTTCACATATTTGAAAGGATATCTGACTAGACCCCCACTCCTCTCAAACCCCATCCTACATAAAGAACTGTACCTGCATCTAGCGGTCTCTGAAACGATAGTGAGTTTGGCACTAGTCAGGATAGACCAAGGGATGTAGAAGCCAGTGTATTACACCAGTAGAGCCTTTCGAGGAGCAAAAAATAGGTATCCCAACATGGAAAAGTTGATTTTCGCTCTTGTTATAACATCAAAAAAGCTTATACTGTATTTCTAGGCCTATACCATAGTCCTCCTCATTTATGGCCTGCTTAGAAAGGTTCTACAGATGCCAAAAGCCTAAGGAAGATTGATGCAATGGGCAGTTGAACTAAGCCAGTTCGACATAGAGTACAGGCCATGCACAGTACTAAAGGGACAGGTCATAGAAGAATTCACTTAAAACGTTCATAATGAGCAACGAAGGCTAAAGGATGGTGAAACGCATGAACAGTACGACACAGTACCTGGACAGTCGCTGGGGGGAACATGGAAAGTTAATATTGACGGCTCCGCACAAAAGAAGGTGGGAGGAGTGGGGATGATTCTCACATCCCCTCTGGGAGACTAGATCAAGTCTGCAGTCCAATTGAACTTCCTAGTGACAAACAATGAGGCAGAATATGAATCCCTGTTCCGGGGTCTTAGAGTAGCAAAAGCATGTGGTGCAGATCGAATCTTGATCAATACTGATTCACAATTGGTGGTAAACCAGATCAGCGAAACGTATGAGGTGCGAGAATACTGGCTCAGGTAGTATAAGGTATTAGTGAAAGAACTGCTTGGACGGTTCCAGCACGCCAACCTCCAAAAAGTGCCACGAGAGGATAATAAAGAGGCTGATCAGCTAGCCCAGTTGGCATCCTCATATGTGGCCATGAAGAAAGATGGAGTCTTGATGGAAACCACAGACCATCCAACTATAACAAACGAGCACAACAAAGAAGATGTTATAGAGCTCAAAACCATACTCTGGGCTGACCCCATTATAAAATACTTGGAAATTGGAGAGCTCCTAGAAGCCAAGAACAAATCCAAAAAACTAAAGTCTCGAGCAACAATGTTATTTTAGACGGAACACTCAATAGGAGAGGTATCTCAGCCATAAACCAATGCTTCGTATCAGAATAAGAAGTGCTATATATATATATATATATATATATATATATATATATACACTTAGTAAAATTTATGAAGGAGTCTGTGTAAAACACTATGGGACTAGATCTTTGGTTGGCAAAATCATCCGAGCAGGATACTACTGCCTGACCATGTCAAACGACGCCAAAACATTTGTGAAGAAATTTGATAAGTGGCAGTGTTTCGCCAATGTGATCAGGCAGCTCCCTACGGAGCTGACAATGCTGACTAGTCCCTAGCCCTCTACGCAGTGGGAATTAGATATTGCAGGGCCACTGCCCATAGCGAAAAGGCAAATGAAGTTCCTGTTGGTGGCAATCGATTATTTTACAAAATGTGTGGAAGCAAAACCACTAGCCAAGATAACAGAGGCAAATATAACTCAATTAGTGTGGAAGACCATTGTTGTTGCTACGGCATCCCGTAGGCTCTGGTCACTCACAATGGTAAGCAGTTTGACAATTGCATTTTTAGGAGATTTTGTGAAGAACTTCACATACGATTGCACTTTACTTCTCCTGCACACCCCCTATCTAATGGCCAAGTGGAGGTTACTAACCGGGCGTTGCTTAAAAACATCAAAACCAAACTAGAGCGCTTAAAATGCTTGTGGTTAGAAGAGCTTCCTAATCTGCTATGGACCTATCGAACTACAATCCAAACCCCAATAGGAGAGACCCTTTACACCCTCACATTTGACCATGAGGCAATAATCCCATTTGAGATTGGCCTGACCAGCGCCAGAGTATAATATTTTAGCCCCGAAACGAATGATGAGGAGCTCAGAGTACAACTTGATCTTCTTGAGGAGGTGAGAAATAGATCAACATTCAAAACATCAATATACCAAGAGCGGATACAAAGGTACTATAACTCTCACGTGAAGGAAAGAAAGTTCAATCTGGAAAACTTGGTGCTCAGTAAGGTCGTTCTTGCCACTAAAAACTTGTCAGATGGAAAATTGGGGGCTAGTTAGAAGGGACCCTACATCGTAAAGCTTCAATGTGGCTGAGGAGCATAAAACTCCTGACAATGGAAGGAAATGACCTAACTCATCCGTGGAACGCTGACCATTTGAAGAGGTACTACCTGTAAAGTCTAAGATTTCATCATTCATAAAAATGTACTGGGAATCACGATGTATGGAATTGAATAAGAATTGAATGAGAATCATTTATTTTCAAAAAAGTTTTCATATTATTGTCATCTAAGAAGGTTTCTGAAGATTTTATTCTTGAGATTCAGCCATTGAAAACGAATGGCCTGGACTTAAAGGTCAGAGGGTTGATTAGACCACAAGATGGTCAACCATCAACTACGAAGAACCTGGACCTAAAGGTCTGAGGGCTTGGCAGATCACGAGATGATCAACCATTGACTAGGAAGAGCCTAGGCCTAAAGGTCAAAAAGTTGGACAAATCACGAGATGATCAGCCATCGACTACGAAGAACTTAGACCTAAGGGCCAAAACACTGAGCAAACCGCAAGATGGTCAACCATCAACTACAAAGAGCCTAGACCTAAGGCTCAGGATGCTAGGTAGTCCATGATCTGATCAGCCAGCAACTACAATTAGCAAATAGACAAGAAGAAAATTTACGCCTATAAAATAGCTATAATCTATGAAAGTACAAGCACAGGCAAGTAATAACAAAGCAGCCAAAACAACAAAATTAAAGATAAAAGATAGAAGTAGAGTATTAAAAGCAATCACTCCCAAACAGGAGTGCTTCAAATTTTGAAGCACTCAAAGATAGAAGTAAAGTATCATGAACAATGAACAAAACGTTCAAAAATAGAGAATGTAATGTTTAAAGTTTCAAAGGTTAGCATTGCTATATTGAATTTCCTCCCCAGCATCATCCTCCACTGAGGAATTGATCAGGGAAGCATAATCTTCGTCCGGCTTAATCATAGAGAAATCCTGGCCAGGGAAGGCGCTTTGAGCCAAAGCACAAAAGGCTTCAAATTCGTTGTCATACTGCTAAGCCATTTGAACCTTTACATCAAGGGATTCCATATGCTTAGTAATATGATCGGCCACGAGCTTTTCCATCTCCTCGAATTTCTTGAAGTTCTCCATAGCAGAAGCTCTCTCAGTCGCAATAGATTCTCTTAAGGCGTCGTACTTCGACTGAAGCTTGCGTATTTGATTCTGCTAAATGCCCATCTCAGCTAGTACTTCCTTTTTTGCTTGGTCCAGCCCGTCGATAAGCTCCCTTGCCTTTTGAAGATATGTTTTCAGGCGGGCATTCTCAACATTCAAAGAAATGATGCTCTGGCCAGCCAAGAGCAATTTCTTCTCAGAAGCTTGAAATGAGGAGAAATACTTCTGCATCCTCGGAACAACGTGATGACCCAGCGCGATTGCCTTTTAAAAAAAGGAAAGAGAGAAGAAAAAGAAAAATGGAAAGTTAGAGTTACAAACCCATAAGAATAGGAAAATAATTGAAAGAAAACTAACCTTAGCAACCTCCTAATGGAACCGGTCAGCCACGGCATTTACAGACAAGGCATGCATGGCGTCTTGGTAGCAAGCATGTATTGAGCCCTCAATTATTTTCAGACTTGAGTCCCTCTTGAAAAAAACAGAGAATGGGGGACCGTCAGGGGTGAATTTCTGAGCAACAAAGGGTTGTGCAACGATCTCTTTTCCTTTGTGCCGATCAGCCAAGGGGATTCTGTCCAGTTCGTCTGAGACAGTCTGTTCGTCAAACGAGCTCTTCTCAACATCCTTTTCTTTAACCACTCTAGTGGTTTTCGTCATCGTCAACCCACCAAGAATGAACTCCTTAAAAGTTGACGCATCGAGGTCTCTGGATAGAGGCTTGTGCTTGGGGACTAATACCTTGGGCCTCTTTGGTGGAGGCGCTGATGAACTGCTAGTCTCTTGGGTAGATATTTTCTCCTTCAGTTCTCTCAACTTCTTCTGGACTTCCTTATCTACGCGGCTTATTTTTCCTACACATAAGAATACCAACAGATCATTAAGGAGTGTATATGAGTACCACAGAAGATATACTTACATAATAAAAGCTAGAAAGATCACCTTCCCTCCTAGAAACCTCATCAGCCTGTTCGTTACGAAATAATGTTAAGGCAGTAAAGGAAGGTTTAGGGTTGATGAGATACTCACTTAGGTTGTCAGGAGTAACTAGGGTCGACCAGCTTCTATCCTCATAAAATTGGGTAGTTAGGATTTTTTCTTTTTCTTCTTCAGATATTTTGAGGTTTCTGACACGACCTAAGCACATACGCTCAGAGGATGTAAAAAAGGAAGAAAAAAAAAAGAAGAATAAGAAAGACAAGACAAGAAATGGGAGAATGTACTGACCATCCTTAGGCGGATCAGACTAAATCCTCTAAACCCGAGGGGTAGATTTATCTATATCTTCCTAAGGTTGGAACTCTCAACCTTATCTGGAAGTAAAGAAATAACGATTCTTGCAGCCCTTGTATATTAATGGTAATATAGTGATCAGACCACGTTTTTTACGAGCTTAAAGGCTAACGAAGCCAGAAAGCAATTCTACGAACTTATAACACTAGAAAAGCTTGCGAAGGGTCAAGGAATGTTTCTCGTTAAAGGCAACTTGCCATAGAACTATGCTTCTAATAAGGGTTCTCCATGCGTTGGGGACTAACTGAACAAAAGTGATCCACAGAAAGTGAAAAAGTTTCCTTGCTAGTGAGAGAAGAGGGAACCAGAGGCCTGCCTAAAAAGCCCATTCGAAGAAGCATATCTCGTCAGGAAGGCTTGAGCATGCTCTTTCATCGTGAGCAGGAGCCCTCATGTTTACGAGACTGGGGATTTGAAATTGGAGTCGAAGCCGACCCAAATCTTGGACTCGATTATGGAAGGAACTCTATCGGCACTGAAGGGAATATAGAAATGCCCAACAGTTGCATAAGGGCGTTGGAAAAGGGCTTCCTGGTGTATATGCTTAGATGTAGCAGCCTCCAGTGAAGCCAGCTCACCTCCACTTGGGGGAGGAACAGGCAGGAGGGTTGACGAAGGAGCTGGAGCATGATGGCGAGGACACCTGTGAACCAATACCTCATCGAAAACCTCCATGGAAGAAATTTCGTCCCTTAAAGAGAAGAATAGAATGGAAATCTGCAAAGGAACTGAGCTTAAGGGCTCAGGATATGAGATGTTAGCGTTTTGAAAAATTTATTTTCCTGTGACAGAGTTTGTTATTGGCACATCGCTTGAGGTGGAAGATGACTCCTTAGCATTTGGAGGGTTATTTAAGCGACTACATCTTACCTCTAAGAAGGAAGACTGAACTTTTTTATCAGAATTGCTAGACAAAACTATCCTCATCTTACCACCGGACATAAGATCGTACAGAGGTCGCGATAGAAATTTCTAAAAAACCTTAAAAGCCCAGAAAATGATAAACCCCAATTCTAAGCACTAACCCTAAGTAAGATATCAAATTTTTTTGTGAAATTGGGTAAAGCAAAAGACAGTGGTCGAATCGCAACATTTGAAAAGAAATTAGGGATAATTCAAGGAAAAGAAGGATTACTCGATGTCGATTCTGAAGTCGAGAGTAGAAGGAATATGCAATGAAAAATCTCAGGGCTTTGGAGCCTCCTTGAGAATGCTTTCTTGCAAAAGACGTTTGAAATATAAAATGGTTGTTCCCAGAGATTCAAAAGGTCAATATGGGCGCTTAAAAGTTTTAACGACTAAGATTAATCCACATGTATGGAAATCCACAGTTCAAAAGGAAAGTGTAAATGCGACGGCAAAGCCCGCGTGCAATTTCACACGTGGCATGGGGATTTTAAAGCTAATTCTTGGGAATCGCCACATGGTCGTACTATTTCTCGGGAACCCCTAAATTTATTTTGATAGCTGTAAGAAATAAATGTTAAGTGTGCCGACACAAAGGAATCCTCACCACCTCAGGAACAATGGAAACCATCACCAGATCCTCCTGAACATTGATATTTTTGGTGAGTCACGAGGAATGCTGACTTAGAATAGAGGGGTACTGATGAGGATATAAGAATTCGGATCTAGTTTGAAGTCAACCCAGTTTGAATAAGTATAAATCCGTTCCAAGCATAGCTTATAAAATCCATGGGCACGAGACACCAAACCAATGGTCAAGGGCGTGATTGACTGGTCAGTCACGAGCATGACTGGT
>JAOTRH010106390.1:0-15594 GCA_034768845.1 Heliamphora exappendiculata | reverse complement strand
AACCAAAACTCACACTTTTCAAATTTTTGCATACAACTAGTGCTTCCTCAGGATCTACAAAGAAATCTTTAAATATTTCTTGTGTTCCTCCACACTTCGAGAATATATACAAATGCCATTTATGAACACAATTACGAATTGGTCTAGAAAGCTTCTAAACACCCGATCCATCAGGTCCATAAACGTAGCAGGCGCATTCGTTATCCCGAAAGGCATCACCACAAACTCTAAATGCTTGTAACGGGTCCTAAAGGAAGTCTTGGGTATATCTGACTTCTACACTTTCAATTGATGGTATCCTGACCTCAAGTCTATCTTTGAGAATACTCTGGCTCCTTACAGCTAGTCGAACAAGTCATCTATCCTAGGCAAAGGACACTTGTTCTTAATGATCACCCTATTCAATTGTCGATAGTCGATACACATCCTCAGTGCTCCATCCTTCTTTTTCACAAACAGTACAGGTTCTCCCCATGATGAGACACTATGTCAGATGAATCATTTTTGTAATAACTCCTGTAATTGCTCCTTCAACTCTAGTAGCTGAGCGGGTGACATTCTATAGAGAGAAATGGATATGGGCGCTGGGCCCAGGTAGAGGTTGACTGTAAACTACACATCTCGATTTGGGGATAATCTTCATAAATCATCTGGAAAAATGTCTAGAAACTCACAAATCACCGGTACCTCAGAAAGCTTTTTTTCTTCCATCTTTACGTCCGTCACATGTGCCAAAAACCCCTAGCAACCCTTCTTCAACATCTTCGAATCCTTAATGGCCAACATGATACTGATAGGTGTTCTACTCTTGTCTCCTTGGAAAATGAATTTCTCCTCCCTGGATATCCTAAAGATTACTCTTTTCCTAACACAGTCTAGCGACGCATGGCAGAATAACAACCAGTCCATCACAGGAATTAAATCAAACTCAGACATAACCAAAGGCATCAAATCTACTAACATCTCCCTATCTTCTATCTTCAACATATAATCTTTATACACACTTTTAATTACCACTCTAGCCTTACGACCATCAAAACTAATACCGCCACTTGAACCTAATGTGTCACTAGGGCTAAACGCACTATGTAGACTAAATTCTCCATGGGTATACGCTTACTCATACAAACCCAAACACAACCCTCGTCATACCACAATATACATTCGCATATTTTCTTCATTTATGTACCACTCACCCAACAGTACTTTAACCATACAGTACTAACTCCTGATTCTAAAATCTCTTACCATCATCACTCAATCCCTTCGCATATTCCCTGCCGCACAACCGAACCAAAAATAACTTTCGCACTTTAACTATTTCATATTACTCGCATTTTACCAAGACACTCGATTCACTCAAGGATAATTTACAAAAAACATATCCATTAATTCGTATAGTTTCACTTGCGCTTCTACGTTTCTCATCCAAACACTTATTCCTCCCGCGTACTCACACAAAGTTGCTTCGCAACTCCACTAGAAACAATAGAATCATATAATCCTTCAACTTCTCATACATAGAGTCCACACATTCCCATGAGAAAATTTCTTCACTATATAAGCAACATTTATGCACTAATCTAAATAGGTTTTCCCTAATAGGTCACATCACAAAAGGTTTTCGAAAGCAACTTCCTTGAACCTCACATCGATACAACAATGAAAATCGAATACCAACTCTATACGAGTTACAGAGTCTAGATGTAAAACAAATATAAGTTGATACTTATAAACTTACCACATGAACAACTCAGTCTGTCTAAAATGCGAACACCACCGCTCAAGCAATTTTCAGCATCAACGGGACTAACCGTTTCCACAAACTCCTTTGTCCCCATATTCTTGAATTGTTAAACTAAAGAGTTACTGGTCCTTCTGGCCCGCATTGCAATTCATCTTGCACTTTGTTTACCCGTCTTGCATAGTTGTTCATCTCGAGAACTGTCATCCTTGTCATAATCCAAAAACTTATTCTATTCTTGAACCTTCTACAGCTCATCTCCTCATTAGGTATAAGCTTGGTGGCATATCATGACAACTCTGTAAACCTCATCTCGAATTTTGCCACAGTCATCCTTCCTTGTTCCAGGTTGATGAATTCTTACTCTTTCTCATGCTTGTAGTTTATGGGCTCGTACTACACATCGAACGTTTTCTCAAAACAATCCCAAGTGATTATCTGGGGTACAGGAAGTTCAACCCCTGGCACCAGCATCTTCAAGAATCGTTCTATGCCTTCCCACCCGTGGTTTGGTTCTCCCCTAAACATAAAAGCTACGAGGTCAAAACTATTGTCTACATCTACCCCCAACGTATCCAGAATACGCACGACATCCTTCAATTAGTTTTCTACTTCTATAAGGCTAAGGGTTCCTATAAACTCCTTTGCTCCCAGATCCTTAAATTGTTTGATTAAGGGGTTACTGTTCCTTTCAGCTCGCATCGCGATCCAACTCACATTTTGTTCGGTCAATCTTACGATTGCCTCCAACATCCTAGTGGCTGGATTAGGTTCCACAGGTCCCACTTGCGGAGATTCTTCTTGCCATGCCTCATTATACTAGTTCGGGTTGAATGACGCTTCGTCCCAGTTTCTCTATGCTTCTTCCAATCGTAGAAAAGCAATGACTTAGGGCTCGACACAGGAGTCCAACTTATAAACATAAGGATAAGAACAAACTATCTACGAAAGGTTTTAATGACACAAGGTTCATCCCCCTTAATCTGATAACCCACTTAGACTTTGCAAAATGACATCAACACAAGGCCCCTCCCGGGTTATCTCCCCTATCTGATAACTTACTTAGACTTCTAATTAGGACCCTACATCTGTAGAATTTATTTCCCAAATGGACCTCAATGTCAGTCAGTCAGATGCCTGAAGGTAAAGGTATGACAACCTCAAGCCCAAACCACTCTTCTCAACAGACCGCGAGATGACACGCTTAACCAACGGTCCACCACAGACCACACACTGACAAGTCTATAGAACCTATAACCTAGAGCTCTAATACCAAAATGTAACACCCCGCTCCCACAAGGCATCAAACCTATACAAAGGGATGTGATCGCGATGCTGACCGGCGGCCAAAGAGAAAGACAAGGAATAAAGATATTAAGAGACCAAACAAGAACTTCTAAGCAATCACAATATCTTAATGTCAAAAGAGGTATACATGAGTCACTAGGGATTCGCCATCCCAAGGGCATACATTACTTCTAAAATATAAAAAATCTCTAGGGTCTTATACATGAAGCTCTGCTAAAACTAAAAACTAAATTAAAGAAAACTGAACCAAAACTACTCGACGACACTTGTGGTGGACCAACTTCTAGCTGTTCCTGCTATCTGTAACCATAGAGCTTACAGGAGAGCGCACTTAGCATTATCATGAACAGAAAAAATAGTTCATCACATTTTCTATGATAATATAGATACTGATGCATTTGGTTGAACATAAAAATATCACAAATTATACAGAACCTTCTCAGTATTGCAAATAGAAATATGTTCCTGACTTAACCATCACAAATTTAAAATGTATGACCACTTTTTTAAAACTAGACCCAAAACCCAACAGTGTTTAAGTAGTCGTCAACCTCACGACCGGGAGTTTCGACGGTACCGTAATCTCAATTCGCAACGCACGGATAGCAACGTGATGGAATGAGGGTTACTTTCCACAAAGCATGAGTGGTATGTGCTAAAACCTATGACTCAGCCCAAAAGCCTTTAAGGAAACACTACAAGAAAGTGATGTTTTAAAGACAAAACCAATTCGTCTCCAAAAGTGGTAATTTCGTCACTAAAACCAATGGAGACGAAAACATTTTGTCACTCATTTCGTCGCCATAGCCTCATCGCAAATTCCTATTTGCGACGAAATTATTATTTTGTCGCCCAATAAAAAACATAGCGACGAAAATATTCGTCGCGTATTTAGAAAGAAACTTATCGCTTATGTATAGAATTCGTCATTAAAAATTATCATAATTTTGAATAAAAATTTATGGCGACAAACAAGTTCGTCGCAAATAATAGTATTAACGATGAATAAATTTTTATCATTCTGGATTAGAAATTTATGACAACGAAATAATTTGTCGCATAATATAATATTAGCGATTGAATATCGTTGTCGCAAAATTTTGACGACGAATATTTTTCGTTAAAAAATGTTATAATTTGTGACAAAAATACATATTTTTGTTGCAAAAAGTTATATTTGGCAGCAAAAAATGCCATCGCTAAAAACGTTCATTTGTAGTCTATTCTGTTGTGAAAAATACTTTTTAAAAATCTTTGTACCTGTTTAACCATTTTACCTGTATAATATAAAATATTTTCAAATTTGTACATTGGTAAAACTACCTGTTCAATTAATAATATATCAAAATTAACCATTCAACAATATCTAGAAATGTAAACTTAAATAATCCAACCTGACCATTATACAATAAAAAACAAAATATGTCTAACAAAACCAATTAGAGTACATCCAACACTACAACCAACTGAAAATAAATACAAATCTATATAAATATCCGATAAAATAAAACAAAAGCTACCAAATCTCAAAACCAATATATGTTGTGTCCAAAATAATAGCCACAAGCTCAATGCATATCCAATCTCTAAATCCAAATCATTGTCGGATAAAATAAAATAAAAGTTACCAAATCTCAACATCAATATATTTTGTCCATAATGATTCCCACCAACTCAATACATATCCAATCTGCAAATACAATAGAAAAACCAAGTCAAATTCTCACAAATCATATTTATAAAATTAAATATTTTAATCTCGTAATCAAATATAAGTAAGAAAAAAATTTGCATCACAAACTCAAATTGGATATCTATGTTCAATATTTATTTGTTGATTTGTTGTATTAATAAAATTACAATGCAATATGTAGTTCATTGCACACTTCTCTATTTTTACATCCTAGTGTCTATGGAGGTGTTAGTGCTCGTGCTTGAACTTTTTCGTGCATGTTACCTCAAAACAAGAAAAGAATCATGAAGAAAATCCTTTCAAAGATTTTGAATCTATGCAACTCTTTATAAATTCTTAATATCTAATTTTTTACTTATAGTGTACACATCAAGTAAATAATTTAACCATCTTGTAGAGGGAAAATTAGAAAAGATTTAACAATAGTTGTTGAGAATTACCTTCTTGGCACATTCCATTAGCTTCATACCATTGATGAAAAAGAACTTTTGTGCCTTATCTTCAAAAATTGTTGCTGTAACAGACCCAGTTTGATCGCACAATTCAATTTGAAAATTCAACCTATAAAATTAATGGAGAAACATTGTTAATACTGGTAGGATGAATAAATGTGAGTAAATATACTTAATAACATTACCTCAGCTGTGCTATTACTTTCTTATTATTGCAGTGAAAGCAGTCAAAAATCATGCCAAATTTTGCACTAATTGCTCTAGAACAATTATTGCAGCCCATATACCAAAAGTTCTGATCAAAAGTGAAAATTATCATATGTGCTTTTATCCAATACTTCTTTTGATCAACCTGTATCAATTGTTTAGAGATATTATTGTTGTTATATAATTGTATTTGTATATTTTTATATAATGTATAGTTGAAAGTTGATACTTACCTATTGAAGAGACGTTGGAAGTGATGCAATAGTAATTATGTCATCATTCTCCACTACAAGAATATATCTGTTGACAGAGCTGTTGTTGAACTTAACTAACAAATTTTTTGATTCTTTATTTCGGATACACCTGTAATAATTACATATGGCATTAGTTCTTTTGCAATTAATGTGAGTTTTCAATATTTAAGATTTGGTTAATAGGGTGTACCATTACTGAAGTGTTTGAGCAACTGCTAACTCTGGGTTCAAAATAAAGGAGCTTGTTGGTTATGTTGAAAGTGAAAGCCCTATATAGGATATGCAATTGGTTAAAGCAATGTAATTAAGCAATAATAATAAGCAATTTGTTTTTTTTTCTTTAGATATAAAATCAGAAAAAAAATATATACAAATTAAGAAAATATATAAGAGCAGCAATAAATTTCTAAAGGAAAACCATACCAGTGTAACTTTCATAGTTGAAGAGGTAACAATCTTAGATCTAAAGAGTAAATTTTTTTGTAAATGAAAATGATTAACAATTGTCTCTTTCTTACCACTATATGGTGTTACTTTGAGGCGAATAGCAATAATAACTGGAAAGGAACTGCTTAACATCGTTAACTTTGACCCTTCATTTTGAATGAAATAGTCCAAGAGAGTTTGGAGCGTTGGTTTTGACCTGTTAAAGAAAAATGAAGTTGTAATATGATTGGTGTGAATATGATATATGATGAATGTATTTAGAAAATATTTAGTTCTTACTTTTCATTCATAACAACAAGGACTAATTATAATATAATCATCCACCCAGTTTGCTTATATAAATATCTCATTAAAAGCTTCAAGTGTCATGAGACCATGTCAAATACAGAAGGACTAATTATAACATAAACATCTTCAAACCCATTAAACTAACTAAATTCCAAGACTTTAGTTAAAGTCATCTATTTCTCGTAATTAACTTAGAGATCAGTCCAAATTGGTTGATCCTCAATTCAAATGTTTTATACAACATTGATTAGGTCTCAAATCCTTTATTTGACTTAGCTCCCATACACTCCTAATTTCTCAATAAAACCTAACTATGAATTATACGCAGTCATTATCATGCTTACAAATTTTTTCGCAACTACAACTCTCCGTATACTAATTTACAAGTCATATATTTTAAACCAATTATAATGCCTTTAACATTCTTTGCCGATTTTATTAAACCAATACCACCTGAACCATAATTTATATTCAAAATCCACTATCCATGTAAGTCAGGAATCTAACCTTAACGTCATTAATTAGCAAGTCACTAAATTCTAGCTTTCCCTTGGTTATTTAAGTTTCATAAATTTGGATTCTCACAAATCCCGACCTAGAATTTTAGTATCCTTAAGTATTAATCTAATTTGGTGAATCACAAAAATGCTTAAACCCAACCATTTATTTGAATCAATGTTATAGCATTTTAGTCCATTCAACTTTATAGATTAGTGTATTCATATTAAAATCCACCAAGTTAACTTTCCAATCCAACCCAAGAATCTCAATTTTCTCATGGTATCATAGTTCATATCTCGTTGATTATTATCCTATTCTCCCTCAATTTACTAAATTAAGTTACGAATTAATCTCCTGTACCATATTAGAAAAGGGATAATCCCATCCCTCACCCCATATTATGATGTATACATACAAAATTCACAAAATTCCAAGTTACAAATTCAATCTTTAACCCTCAAATTTTTAGGTTATAAAGCTTAATCAACTACTTAAATGTTCCAATTTTGCCATATTCAACAATTATCACGAATCCAACTCCACAATTTCTAGATTAACTAGGGTTTCAATCAATCTCTAAAGAAACCTAGGATTTTATATGATTATATGTCAAAATCAACACAAATTAGAGCAAAACATCCGATGTAGTCAAAATTCTACCTCATTGAGCCAAAAAGTTACAGATTTTGTGCCAAATTGAAAGCCCTAGGTTTTAGCCACCACCGCCACAAGCTTCGCCACTAGTCGCCAGCCACATCGCCAGCCAACCCCACGACGGCGCCGAGTTGCCAACATCTATGTCCTTTCCCTGCATACACACCCTGGTGCCGCCGATCACCACCCGCTCCATCGCCTCCTGGAACTGTGCTGCCATACTATACGCCACAAACCCGCCGTATCTCAGCCCCACCACACGCATCCTCTGAACCCCAAACGCCTCCACCGTCCTCATCACGCACCGGACCTGGAACGCCTCCGATCGATCCAGCAAGGTGGGGGAGGAGCCACTGAAGAAGACAAGGTCGGGGACGAAGATGTTGAATTTGGAGCAGAGAGGGGAAATGAACTCGTTTCACTGCCACATTGCGTTGGCGCCGATGCTGTGGATGAGGAGGAGGGAGGGTTGGGTGGAGTTTTGGGTCTTGGGTACCCAGCAGTGGATGACAGTGTCGTCTTCGAGATCGGTGGCGGTGGATTTAAGGCCAGCATTGGCGAATAAGATGGAGAAGAAGAGAAAAGGCACGCGCGCGTAGTGGTGGCTGTGACACCCTAACCTGTTTTCTTTTTTCGGCATTTTCGGACGCGCGTTACGTCTTTCCGTTTGAGCATGTTTTTACTACTTTTGATGTATGATCGAGCTTAGATATGCATGCGGGGTAGGTTCCTGGGACCGTGGGCCGTTATGGCACGAATCTCAAAATTTTCAAAAAAATATATTTTGGAGACCTATAAATATCTGGAGTTAGATATTTTCATAAAGAAATTTTCTAAAACTTAACTCCTAAGGTCCTATTTGGTTCCATTTTCGAAACTCAGTTTTTAGAGAATTTTAGTTCAAAATTCCAAAAAAATCGTTTGGTAGCAATTTCGGGAAAAAAATTTGAAAAAAAAAAGAAAAAACTGAGTTACAAAATTGGAAATTTTTGAAAACAGCGAAAAGCTATTTTCACTTTTTTGAGTCAAAATTTTTCGTTTGTTCAACAAATCTCGACGTCGTCGTCGTCGTCGATTAACGTCGTTGTCGTCATCATTGTCGCCGTCGTCGAGCGTCATCGTTCCACATAGGCGGTCGTTGAGCGTCGTCGTCGGTGTGAGCTCGTCGTTCAAGATCATCGAGCATCGTCGTTCCACACAAGCGGTCATCGAGTGTCATCGTTCCACACAGGCAGTCGTCGAGGGTTGTCGTCGGGGTGAGCTCGTCGTTCAAGATCGTCGAGCGTTGTCGTTCCACATAGGCGGTCGTCGAGCATCGTCGTTTCACACAGGCGGTCGTCGACGTGAGCCCGTCTTCTCAGATCGTCGAGCATCGTCGTCATCCCCTAATCCCTCTCAGTCGTCGTCAGCGGTGACGTCGGTGGCGTCTACTGTCGCCGTCGGTGGCATCTGTTGTTGCCGTCGTCTGCTGTCGCCGTTGGTGGCGTCAGAACACTGGTTTGGGGTTAGGGTTAGGGTTAGGATTAGGGTTTGGATTTGGGTTTGAGTTTCTAAAAGTAGTACACCAAATGCAATTTCTTATTTTCAAAATACTAGAAAACAATTTTCAAATTTATTTTTTTAAAATAGTTTTCAAATTTCAATTTTAGAAAAAGCAACCAAGCATACCCTAAGTTTCCCGTTTTCCTCTTTGCCTTCTCTCTAAGCTCTCGAGGGCCCGGGACTCAATTCTCAACGATCCAACAGCGGATCCTTGGCATTGGCGTCGTGGGCTACGCAACCATCCGGTCAGAATTTGATTTTAACGAAACTCGATTTTGCATGTGGATCGAGGCATCAAGTTTTTAACTCACCGAGATAGGATTCTAGACCTATATGTTGTTTAAGGGTGCTATGGGTAATCGGGTGTCTTTTTACCGGTTAAATTACTGTAGATCTGAGTTTATGTTCAGTTGGGTTTTGGGTTTAAAACCTTATTTTTAACGATTTTTTTGGATGGAATCGGGTGTTAAGAGTTTCTTTTGAGGTATTAATGTTAGGCCTAAGCTTGTGCTTGTTTGAGGGTGTTAAAAAGAGAGTTTCGAGGCCTCGATCTGAGGTTTTGAGGGCTGACCCGTAGCTTGAAAAACTATTTCTGGGTTGGTTCCGTTGACTGACCCACGAGTTCAGTCGACTAGATCATGTGTTCTTGGGTTCAGTCGACTGAACTCATAGGTTCAGTCGACTGGATTAGTGTTCTTGAGGTTCAGTTGACTGGACCTCGAGGGTCAGTCGACTGGACAGTGCTTCTGGGCCTTTTGGCCGTTTCTAGTGGATTTTTTAGTCGACTTGGGGTTGGGTCCAGTCAACTGAATTCTGGGCTATTTGTTGGTGGTTTGGTGGTTGGGTTTTGGTTTCCGATTGGCGTCCTACGGTATTCAATTGATTGATTTATGGAAATTGGTCAATTCAAATACCTGTGGATTCCTTTGAGTGTCGTGTTGGTGATTGTCCTTCCTCTAGTGGTGCTTAGTCAATGAAATTATGGGGTTTTATTGATTAAAATCATGGAGAGGGGAGTTAGTTGTACCTCAGTTCGGGGGTCGTGTGGTGGCCCGGGTGTTTATGTGATGCCGTCCTTGGGTGTGACGTGTATGGTTGGTTCAGGGTTTGTGGCACGGTTGCATGAGTGCTGGTTATGTGTGCGACGTGTGGGTTCGTGGTTTGGTTTAAGGTGTGGTTCTGGTGAGAATCGGTCTGTGAGAGGTTTCAGGTGTTGGTTGTCCCCGTGTGTGGACAAGTCCCGATTTGTGGACGGGTTGTTCAGGTATCGAATGACGGGTATGTGGTTTGTGATGTCTAGTCAGGTTATATGGTTAAGTGTATTTATAACAATTTATTTATGTAAGTGGATTACATGGCATGATATCTTATGTGTATCGTGGTTGCATGCTGTAGAACTTAGAGTTTTATTAGGCATGGATGTGATGGATTTGTGGGGCACATGCATGTGGTGTATGTGGTATGTTATATGCATTTAAATCCTGATTAGGTTATGCATAGGAATGTTCAGAGTTATCTCGTAATTTTAGTTTTATCCTGTAATATGCGGTGTTATCCCGTGGTATGCGGTCTTATCCCATGGCATGCAATTTTATCCCGTGGTATAATCCGTAGTCGGTGGTCCTATCCCATGGCTTACGGTAAGGTGTGCGATTTTATCCTGTGGTCTGGTTTACGGTCTTATCCCGTGATGTGCGGTTTTATCCCGCGGTGTACGGTTTTACCCCGTGGTTGGTCTATGGTTTTATCCCATAGTATGCGGTTTTATCCCGGGAATGTATGTTTACGTAAGGACTTCTATATCAGTGTTAGGACGGTGGTTGCGGCGTGTGAGGGCCAGTTGCATGTATCATGGATTGCGTGTATCGCATTATGGGACGGATAGACCAGTTTTCAAATTATTTTGAAGAGTCGTGTGAATCGCGATCTAAAAACCCTTTTCAATTATTTTTAGGCTCTGGTGAGTGAGTCAAAAACATGGTTGTATCCTCGTTTTTCCGTTTGCATGTGAAAACTGTTTTCAATACTTAAAAGAGAGTCTAAACCTGTACTTTGGTTTCCTAGCATGTTTTGTTTATATTGCATGCTTATCTAGTTTCTGCTGAGCCTTGGCTCACGGTGTGGGATTTATTTTTTTTCAGGTACCGATTACACTGGTTGATCTGGAGGTGCCGGAGGAGGTGGAAGAGTGTAGTCTTCCTTTTTGTTAGTTTTGTCAATGTATGTTGTAACATATTTTCGGGCGTTGGAGCCGTGTAATGCTGCCGTGTGGCGTTTATATACAATGCATGTATAGTTTATTTTGAGAGTGTATTCTCGGTTGGGTATCATGTTTGGTTGTTTTTGGGTGTTTTACGTGGCCCGGAGTTTGGGGCGTGATAGTGGCAGTGTTCGGAACTTGCATTTATTTTTTTTATTTCCTCTTTTCTCAAAGGCTCTAGAAATTTTCACCCTCTAACATATTATAATTATAATAATACACTTATTACATTAATCTTCCATCTTAATTTAA
The DNA here is from genome assembly GCA_034768845.1 of Heliamphora exappendiculata. Lineage (NCBI taxonomy): Eukaryota > Viridiplantae > Streptophyta > Magnoliopsida > Ericales > Sarraceniaceae > Heliamphora > Heliamphora exappendiculata. The sequence continues at coordinate 3,992 of JAOTRH010106390.1, read as the reverse complement.
ATTAATTCAAATTAAATAAATCTCAATTTTCTAATTTCGCTTGATTTATCACAATATTATACTCTAGGATTTCAACACATGCCAAATATCGTATCAATTATTTAAAAAATCATTTTAATAAATTTAATTATGTTTAAATAATTAATAATAACGTACTAGGTCTCCATATACCTTATAACGATATTCTCTGATTAACAAAGCAATTGACCGGTTCTTCAAAGAGAGAACAGTAATCAGCCGACGGTGCAAGCAAAAAGAAAAAATTATTTGGAAGTGCAAGCTTGAGGGGAGACGTAGATACGACGCTAATGATAAAAAGCGAGAGAAGATTAGAGAGGAAGCGAAGCTAGGGCTAACTACGACTGTTAGCTATAATTGACGAATGAGCAAATCGACGAGACCTATTTTTAGTCTCATTTTTCTTAGAATCGAGATATTTGATATTGAGATTTTAGTCGTTTATTCGCTGGTCTATTTTGAGCCTTATTTTTTTATAATAAATGAAATTAAAAATTTTTAAATTATCTCAATCTTTTAATAAGTTCGATAAAAAAATCATACTATCATAGCTAATTTGATAGACCAAGATTAAAAAAAATATTGCTTATATTTTTCAGTCACATTTTTTGTAAAAATTGAGATCTTTTTAGATTTTCAATTCTGATCTTTAAGCATTATTTTACTAGTGAACATCATTATAAAAAGGAGTGAAAGAAAAATTAATGGTCAAAGAAAGTAGAGAGACAATCATAGTTCTTTTAAAAATGAGGAAACAAATGCATATAATCTCAAGTAATTTTTAGATCAAGAATCTTATTAATATTTCTTATCACGTTTTTATAAAAATTGGCATCTTTTAATTTATTTAAGTGTAATATTAAAGAATTATATGAGTTAAATAAATTATAAATGAATATATGAGTATTGAACCGATTCAATCTAAAGTAATATAGTAATAAATTTGAATTATCCGAGAATTATAGAATTATTATTGCAGGTTGGTCTAGAATTAGGAGGTGTCCATTCAGTTACCTATGATACTCGAACTAATAGGTCAAAAATGAGTTTGTACTGCAGGTGTTGAACGACCTATTCTACATATGTGTGAGCTTAAAAAGTTAAGGTTGATAAACCCTCTCTTTAATTTACTAATAGGGTTCTGTTTGGTCACTTTTCTATACTTTAACTTTATTAAAATTATTTCTTTTAAAATATATTATTTTTAATTTTATTTTTATATTTTTACTATCTAACTTAAATTTAAAATTATAAGTATAAATATATGATAATTTAAAAAATATAAGTGTATATAAATATAAATTTTCAAAACTAAAAACTATATTTTGAAAAATATACTTCTAATTTTAATTTGTGTATACTTATATGAGTAAGATGAGAGCAGTTGCACATCGTTTGTTTGTTAACAATAAATTAGGTAATTTTATTATAAAACTTTTTAATGACGAAATTAATTTTCGTCGTCTCAATAAAAATAATGGCGGGAACTTAAGATATTTGCCGCTAATCTTTATTTATGTCATTAGCGACGAAAATTTGGCGTTGTTAAAAATGTAATGCAATTTGCGACGAAAAAGTATTTTGCTCGCCACTAGTCTTCTAGTTAGCGACGAAATAAGGCCATTAGCGACGAAAATATTGGCCTCGTTGAAAATGATACACAATTTACGACGAAAAAGTATTTTTCTCTCCAAAACTCTTCTATTTAGCGACGAAATATGAATTTCATCGCCTTTAACTTACTTTTAACGACGAAATATATTTTTGTCGCTTGATTTTGTCACCAAATACCCAGATTGTTGTAGTGAAAACCCCATGCTTAATAGGAAACTCCCTAAATGGGAGAAATAAAAAACCTATAGTTGGGTAACCTCCCTTATAACGGGATATAAAAAGGCCGAAAACCTTTGTAATTTGGCACTTTAGAAAAAAACATGCTAGCTCAAAATATCATGATAGCACACTTGAATTAAAAACACCATGGCTTTTGAAAATAACAGATTCATACGATCGTCAAACTGGTCATAGTTTAAAACATACGCTTCAAATCATTTTCATGCATCATTTACATAAACTCAAGTTCAAGACAATGGCTAAGCACTCTCACCTTATCTTGTATGCGTACGAACCAAGTCTTTGTCAACGAGATAAGCTTGCTCATTGGGTAACAAAACTTCCATGCCTAGCAAGAAAATATGACTTAACCGTCAACACAGAGTTCTACCCTTCTTAGAACGTGAAGTACAAAAATGATTCTGACCATTGAATGTTTTCTTGATTTTAGAGACCATGGTTACTTTCTTTTTAGGTTTAACGGGTACTACGCACTTGCCCAATCCTTCACTTGTTTAATGATTTAACTTAACCATTTATTACTCTCTTCCAATCATTAAATTTTAAAGTACCGTAGCATTTTTAGATACTTAGACTTGGAGTCGGATTATGATTTTTTGTGACAGTTTTGAATAAAATATTCTTTATAACTTTTATGTTTTACACCAAGGCCAAAATTTAAGGAAACTAGGTGGAAAACTTGACGAAAACGAAAATGGTTCAGCACTTGCTCAGAGAATTGATCAGAAAAGTGTCTCTGTTGGTCTCGATTTTAGGGTACCATATCAAGTACAAATGCACCCACTTTTGAGTATGTTCTATTTCAACATGTTCCCCGCATGTTTCATGTTTAGAGATAAGGGTAGTTGTTTGGAACAACTTAGACCTTTTGGCCATTTTAGAAAATAGGTTCTGTCAGCCGCCAAAACTTAGCAGAGTTAATTTTGGACAAAGGGTTTGAAATGATTTTGGGAAATCATCCTGAGGCTTTAAGGTCTAATTTTTGGGCAGCAAGTACTTCAATATGTTAGATACAATATTCATGTAGACCACCTTTGGAATAGGTTACTAAAAATATGGGTTTTGGGCTACAAAACAATATGTGACAAAAGTGTCCCATAAGGGCTGAAACTCAACAGAAACTTTCAAAAGGGTTTGGACCTATCAAAACTCAATATTTTGTGCTCCTTTTTAGGTCGGTGTTGTTGATTGGTCAAAAAATGACACATTTTAGTAAAATTACAAAATCTCGAGTTCTACTTATTCAAATGAGTAGAAACCAACTTTGGATGAAAGATAACACAAAAGGATAAATTTGGACATAAAGAACATGCTTAGATCAATTTTCTACATTGAGTTATGGTATTCCAAATTTTAGGACAGAAACATTTATGTTCTCGAAACTCAAGTCTCTTAGGGTCTAAGTCTTCTACTTATGTCATGTCAAGTTTTTGTTCTATTTCTTTGCATACTTGTGTTTTAGACATTAATACCAAGGCCCCATAACACTTATAGGTCATCAAACTCAAATATAACCACACACAACATCTCATATCACCCATAAACATAATAGCCCTAAATTTTCAACTACGACGCCTTTTCAGTTTCATTTCGGTTCTCGATTCTTAGAGTGTTTAAAGGGATATGTTGTTGGATCGTGAAATAAAAAATAAGAACCGGCGCCATGACTGTAAAAAATGGCGCATCCATTTTTCATGAAAAATCATAACAATGAATAGATATATTAAGATTAAATATACATTCAAGAAACTTGTACAAGTTTTAATCATACAGAATAACGATCTGAGATTCCCAATGATCTTCTCACGTATATCCCGACGCACACGACGATCCCGACGAGTGGGCACCGATTCAGATCTTCGTGTTTTTCTTTTTTTTTTGGTTTCTTTCTCACACATTTCTCTCAAAGCAAAAAGAATACACAGTGGGAGAGAGAAGGGGGTGGCGGCTAGGGCATGGGATCCTGCTTTGGTTTTAGCCTTTTTTATATATATTTATTTTCATACACACAAAAGATATGTATGGTATGTATCTTTCCTTCCTAAAAATTAGCAAGAGATATATATCTAAATCAAAACCAAATCTCCACCCCTTTAGATAGGGCCGGCCACCTAGGGAGT